>CM033276.1:30131480-30398734 GCA_019343175.1 Oedothorax gibbosus
GTTGATGTGGCAACAACGATTTAAATAACTTGAAATTAAATTTCAAAGCTGATTCAATTCAATGGGGGCCTTCGGGGACATGTCTAAATTGTGGAGGTGGCGATAGATGGCAGGATCTGTCTTATATTTGTGTGTATGTCGTGTCTGTCCTTCTTGACGATGGTTTATAAGCGGGTCTTATAAGCGGGTTTATAAGCCCAAGCACACAAGCCTGAAAATATATGTCTACCAACCAACCAATCAATGGGGAATTTTGCTGACAGACGCCCACGATACAGAAAGACGGACAAAAAGTTGATTCCCCGAGGTCATACCTTTCCAACAAAAAAAATTAAGATCCGACGGATAGAAACAATTTGGAATCCGGTACAGAAAGACAAACGGACATCGTCAGCATGTCAATACCTACTTTTTCATTTTTAGTCTCGCAGTCAATGAATCGCAACGTCGGGACTGGCCTTAGAACTAACATTGTCTTGGTAATAAAACTATAACAAGAAGTTCATAAAGAACTAAAATAGCCTACTTTCCTGTTACTTAAATACTTACTGAAGTTCTAATCGGGAAAAAAACTAGGTTCCTAAAGTAAATATCATCAACAGCCGTTTCTACACTAGATTTATACACATTAGAAAAAAAAATCGAAACACAGCACCCAGCTATAATTTAAACTTCTAAAAGCCAAAATCAACTATTTTCCTTAATATTCGTTCGCAAATTAATTAAATATTATTTATCATCTGCTCGTGATTTATTTGTAGTTCGAAGAATAAATATTTATTAATAACAAAAGTAATGAAACTACTCCGAACTGCATTAAAAAACAAGAAATGTAAATTAAAACTAAGCATAATTGCATGCAAAAGTATGCCTTGCCGCTTTCTTGGTAGATAATTAATGAATAATCAAAGAATCAAATTGTTCTACATTTTATGACGTCATTCCAAACTGATTCATGAAAATATTATTTTGCTTCAAATATGTTTAAATAAAGTTTCTCATGCCATTGTTGATTTGGCAACAGTGATTTAAATGACTCAAAATTGAATTTCAATGCTAATTCAATGGGAAATTCGCCGACAGATAGTAGATTTATGTCCGTCCGGGTGTACAGACAGACGGACAAAAAGTATGAAAGTTGGGTATCTGAGGTCATAGCTTTCCAACAAAAAAAGAATTTTTAAGATCCGATGATTAGAACCGATTTTGGAAGGGGGGTACAGACAGACAGACAAACGGACAGACAGGCGGACAGACAGACGGACAGACATACGAACAGACAGACATACGAACAGACAGACAGATGGACAGACAGACAGATGGACATCAACCGCATTTCAATACCTACAGTGATTTAAATGACTTAAAATTGAATTTCAATGCTAATTCAATGGGAAATTCGCCGACAGATAGTAGATTTATGTCCGTCCGGACGTACAGACAGACGGACAAAAAGTATGAAAGTTGGGTATCTGAGGTCATAGCTTTCTAACAAAAAAAGAATTTTTAAGATCCGATTATTAGAACCGATTTTGGAAGGGGGGTACGGACGGACAGACGGACAGACAGACAGACAGACAGACGGACAGACGGACAGACGGACAGACGGACATCGACCGCATGTCAATACCTACTTTTTCATTTTTTTAATTCTTTCGAATTAAAAAAAGAAAAGTAGGCTAAAAATATAACCACCAAATATAGATACAATATGTCACTTGTATATATAATGTTACTGTATTACGTTTTGTAAAATTCCACCGTAAATTTAAAAGCAGCTTTTGTTTCACTTCTTTTTATATGCTCTGTTTTTGTGGTGCAACCTAACTTATTTTTTAATGTAACCTTAGCCGACCCGGCGGCGCAACGGTTAGGGAGCTAGCCTTTGGAGCCTCTGGGTTCGGGTTTGAATCCCGGTAAGGCATGGATGTTTGTGTTTGTCGAGTACATGCGGAGTACGTGCTCGTTAAATCTGTTGGGTCCGAAAGTCCTGTGGTCGGTCATTGCGCAGTTTCCCACGGGTACAGGTCCCTAGAGACTATTTCAATCCCCTTCAGGGACATGTCTAAATTGTGGAGGTGGCGATAGATGGCAGCATCTGTCTTATATGTGTGTGTATTTCGTGCCCGTCCTTCTTGACGATGGTTTATAAGCGGGTCTTTGTGACCAAGCACACAAGTCTGAAAACATATGTCTACCAACCAAATGTAACTTTATTTCGTTTTTGTGATGAAATCTCACTCCGTATTTGTATTGTACCCTTATACGCAGCTCTGGTGCAAGTGTATTTTGCTTTATGCTATAACGTTACACCGTAAAAAGCTCTAATTTCGCTTTTACGAAGTAACTTTACACCAAAAATTTTAGAATACCTACCCAGAAACTTGGAGACCTTTTACACAAGATACTAGCCTATTTTCTACTAAGATTCAAATATTTCCACACCCATTTATCATTTAGAAGACTCTTATTATCCATGTGTGTTAATAAACATAAAGTTCCGAGATTCTTTCCTAAGATTACACAGGGCTTATAAAGCTTTTTTCTAATCTTATTATGCACGCTCTCCATTCCGTGTCTGTTACACTAATTAAAGCACATTCATAATAATTTCACTAGACGTCTTAAGTCATGGACTTTAAGTTGCTTTTTCAATTAATGTTTTTAAGATACAGTTGTTTCTGTGGTATAAGGGATTTTGGCGTGGTTCTAACTTATTTTATTTGTGATAGGGAAGTTTAGAATAAGTTAATGCAATAAGAAAGTGGAACAAGTTAAAGAAATTGGAGTATGATTTTAAATTTGATACATTTCCGGTGTCAAAAGTTTAATGTCGTTTGGTTACATTTCATAAATCTTCAGTTCTAGAAGTCCTTTTTTTATTTTAAAAACAAATATAATTGTTTTTATATGTGATAAATCATATTTGTCAAAAAATCTGATTTCATAAAAAAAAACTTGTTTCAGATTTTTTTTTTTTTAGTGTATTAAAAAAAGGTGGGAGAATTATTAGTTATTAAGTCAAACAGAATTTTTTTCCATAAACAGCGGAGCATGCTGCGAAAACTACTAGATGACTCAAGCAAAAAATTATTCATAATAGGTGAGTTTTGTATCACTTTATGCTAGTGTATCATTTATGTTCGTTGTCTTACACTGTGGGAGATTTTTTTATTTCCATTATATTAATTTGCACAACAGGGGCAATCCATTTACATCGCACTGTGCACTTTAAAATACACCCTCCTTCCATTAAACTAGCATGCAAATTGATTTATTTTAGTCCCACATTTACATCACTTCAAAACCCTTACGAATTCCATTTGCATTTCCATTTTCGACTTTTAGAAAGTGAACTGAGCCCTATTCGATATTAAGGGGTTGAAATAAAATAATATTTGATACAAAGAGTTTATTTAAATAATGGTATATGTATGATTATGATATCAGGATTTGTTGTTTTAATGTACACTGTAAAAAAATTTGTGCGTTGTTTCCCTATAATAATGGTTCTTAATAGCTGCAACGGCTGTGTGGTGAAATGTTTCACCATATTTTCGCTATTTGGTTGAACCATTTCTTGGAAATTTGTTTCCAAAATCTGAAAAATGGTTCAACCGGGTACCGACAATGTGGTGAAACATTTCACCCCCAGCCGTTCCAGCTACTAGAACAAGTATTATATTGTTGTTGTTGCTAATCCTCAGCTCGTCTGAAGAGCTGCAAAAAGTTGTTGATAGTTTTAAAAAATCCATCACAGTCAAAAAGTCATATGTTATGTCTTTCTTATTGAGTCCAAGACACTGCAGGATGTGCTCGGGGGACGCCTGGGCAGCAGTGCACTTTTTACATATTTGGAAGATCTTGGATTCATCCACAAAGGAAAGGCACTTTTAATGGCCGCATGCGAGTTTTGTTGACCATTATCATGGTAAACCAAGCACACAATTTTTAACAGTATATAAGTTCAACGATGAAGGAAGTTAGGATTTCAGGAAGTTATACCCTTTTCAACTAATCTCAATATCCCTAAATAAACAAAATTCCTAAATTCAATAGTACAAAACCGTGTGTATAATTAGCGTTCAAACCTCTCGACATTAATAAAAACGGATGTGCCTCTCAGCAGCTACTAAAGGTTATTTTTTTAAATAATTCGTAGCAAAAGATAATTTTAAATATTCAAATACACTAGAAGAGTAATGATGAAAACAATGTCAATTATTGTCGCAAATGTTTCGTTGGCGTTATTTTCTTCGTGAATATTCTCATGTAGCATGCGCAAGTGGAAGATGTTCCCTTAATATCTATATTTATGTTTGAAAAATATGTTTATGTATCGTATATGAGAACATATTTTGCTGGGGTTTTAGGAAGTTATACCCCTTTTAAAATTATCTCAATCCCTCTTCTTAAACAAAAACTTCCTAAATTCCAGTCCTGGTCACAGGCACCAGCCCCCTGCCAAGCCCCAAATGGAAGCTCGATGACATAACCCCACCGCTGAGGCAATCAGTCGCTAAGTGCTTTTCTCTGCTTATGGCCGCATTAAAAACACTCTCTTCGCCCGTTAACGTCGGCCGGGGTAAGTGTCCGAAGAGTGTCGGGCGTGTTTGGTCATTTCTGGGGAGTAACTGACCCTTTCGGGGTGTGTCGGAATAGATGAAAATAAATTGGCCATAAGGAGGGATTGACAGGTTTGTGTATGGGGACTTATAAAATAAGAATTAGCAATATGACAATTTTTAATTAATAATTTTGTATTGATTGATAGAATCAACGTCGCTGTAGAGCCTACAAATTCACTGCTGGTAACGGATCAGTAAATTCTTGATTTCAGTAAAGTGACAAGGCGGACGCTGCAGCGCAAAGACCCTTTTACGACATCGTACGAGACTCAAGAACCATGCCAGATTTAATAAATACCAATTCCTTCAGTAAGAACCCTATTTTTTTATTATCTTAATATACGATTGGAAAAATACGAAATTTTCACACAACAAAAACCATTATTTTCCCGTTATTTTCCAATTATTTTTTAAACATTTCAAATTTTATGTATTTCATAGGGTAAAAAGAAATATACTAATAACGAGATCTCATAGTTCGGACAACCCTGATATTTAAAATATATAATTTAAAAAAATCTAATTGAGCCGCGTTAGCTCAGTCGTGCTCGCATCGGAAGGGTTGTGGGTTCTGTCCTCGGCGGTGCTAGCAATTCTGATGGTTGCTGGGTCGGCACTTGTATTCGACTAAAGACCGCCGTGCTGCTAATGGTGGCTGGGGCATATTAAATATGTCTTGTCACAAAGTCCTCCATGTTCCCATACCGAATTAATACCTCTGGGGGTACCAGATCAGGGGGTTATCGGCCTTTGATCTGGATCAAATTCCGATATGTATTGGAGACTGGGGGGCTTTGGCCATAGTTTCAGAATTTTATTTTTATATATTTTATTTTTACACTAAAAATTTCATATGATAGCACATATTAAAGGAAATTTTATTGGCAACAAGTATATAATAGTGATAATATAAATAATGCATTTTTCTTTTTTAAATATATTGTTTTTTAAAACTTAGAAACTTGGCCACGTCTCCCTTATTAAGGGAGACTTGGCCCATGGTAAGGGAGACTTGGCCCGTGCAAAAATGCCTAATTTTAAAGGGCAAAATAGTAAATATTTCAAATTAATTTTGTAAGCATTAAATGTTAAAAAAAATTATATTCTTATTCAACACTCTGGAACTCATTTAAAAATCATGTTTACCGTAATATTTAGAGTAATACATTTTTCTAGTATTGTATGAATTAAAAATTCTAATATTGACCATAACAAATATTTTTTTATATTTATGTTAAATATGTTTTATTCAGTTTGTACACACATTAAAATGCACAAGATATAAGCCTCAGTTTGAATTTTTTTTTATTTTAAAGGCATAAACTGTAAAATTCAAAGTCAAGCGCACTTTCAAAGCTACTCGTTCGTCCCCCCTCCCCCTATAAAGAAAAAATTTGATAATATCTTAATATTATTATATAGTTTTTGCAGAAAAAGTTTGATATTTGGTCATGAATGATAAGTTTGATTAGTTGAGGTTTTCGTTTTATTCTAAGCAAGTACAAATAATAATAATCAATCTATTACCTTCATAAAGTTATAATCATACGTTATTATTAGCCGTGTATTTGATAAACATTATGTATAGATTTTCATAACTAGTTCACTTAGGGAGCCTTGGTCCAGTGGCCAACCCTCCCTTACATAGAGTGGCCAACCCTCCGCACCTAGACATTTCATAAAGAATGGCACATGGTGCTTTGAAGCCTACTTTATTGCACAAACTTTCTAGCTAAAATAAAACTTTAAAAATACCATATACTTAAACTTAATTGAATTGGTTTTTCTGAAAAAATCTTACAAATTATGTCTAAAATGTTTACTTTTTGGGGTGAGAAACTTTCTTTTTTTATTTTCTCCTCAATGCAAAATAGTAGCTCAATAAAACTAAGGTGGCTATCTGCTGATAACAGTAGCTTTGAGTACCATCTATTGAGAAAATGCTAAAATCTTTTTAAATACTAAAATTTAAAGGTGGGCCAAGTCTCCCTATGGCCAAGCCTCCCCAGTCTCCAATAGTGAGAATGGATGTGTGAAAGGGACCTTTCTGTAAAACGGATGTGTCATGCTGACGAGCAAAAGTCTGACTTCCTCCCTTGTGGCGCTCAATAAAAACGGAAGCCGCCCCACTTCGCCTTAAAATCGGGTAGTTCTCTACTCCGGGCTCGGCTACCGAGTGGCATTAGAAACAACAACAACAAAATATCTAATTAAAAAAAATTACCGCTGAATAAAAAAAAACTAAACTCCGATGAGACACGTAACCTCCAACTTCAACCCACCCAGATACTCAGAAGAATACACCCATTTTCGAACAAAACTTAGACCAGAATGAGTAAATAGAAGTTTTTTTTGCGATATTTTACAGGACACACGCGAAACAGTCGTAAAGGATATGTGACAGAGATGGATGCGTCTTAAGGAGACCGGAAAAGACTAGATATCGGGACTAGTTATGGAGTTTCCTGTGTGACCAGTGATTCACGAAAGTGTAATGTGGTGTGTCTTGATTGGTATTTCGGAACTTTATTGCGCATTATTACGTTGATGGACGTTTTTGTATTCCCTTTTAACCTCTTCACAAGAAAAATTAATCATATACATACAGTCACTGAACAAATTATTAGACGCTCTGCAAGATTTCATGTATCAATCAATGATGAACAAAATACCTTTAGAAGGACATTTGTGTTCCTAAACTTAAGCAATTGAATAGAAAATACTATATCTGCTATACTTAACACATATATCGACATCTTTTTTAATGATATGGCATTCTTTGGTATGTTTTCATCATTACTAAAAAAATACAGTGCGTCTAATAATTTGTCCAGGGACTGTATATTCTTTATATGAACATATTTTTCAACAATTCTGTACTTTAAAGTACGTTTTGCAATTAATTTTGAAAAATATTTATTTTTACCTTTTCTTGAGAGGCACGTCAATTTAATGGAATTTGAGGTTTTTTAGAGGGTTTTAAAAAAACAATTTTGTGTGCTATGAAACGGCAAACAATCTATGTCAGTTTTTTTAATTGATAGTAATTTCTAACATGTATTTTAATTCGAAATATTTTTACAAATCCGTTTTGTATCTATCCGAATAGCGAAAATTTAATACTGAAAACTTTTTTGCAAGACCTCCAAAGTCTGATTTTCCTATAATGATGTATCTTTCCTAAGTCCTTTTTTATTCAATTAACAAATCAGCATATGAGTATAATCATCATAAGAGGAAAATAAAACAAAATGGGAAGAAAAATCGCATCCGGTTATTTAATAATCATATATAAATTTTAAGATAGCTTTGCACTCTTCGGAATATTTTGGAGTAAATTAAAACTAAAAAATTAATAATTAAAAAAGCATATAAACTAAATAACCAGATGATATTTTAAGTTCAAATTTGTTTTAGTTTGTTGTTTTGACGATTATCATAACCGGCTTACTGGGCAAAGTAATACTTTCTAAAAGGTGGCGATTTCAAAACAATTCATTAGCTGTATTGGACTGACCATACCTTTAAAAAAAATTGCCAACACAAAAAAAAAACGGGGTGGTTGAATTGCAATTAAATCTCTATTTCATAACAAATTAATGAATCGGAATACGTTTTCATAAGATGCGAAATAAAAGATTGTTTAGTTATTTTAAACTGTCATTTTTATCCTTTGTGTATCATAAAATTGTTTACTTCGGATAATTGTTATTTTCGGAGTATTTAAGGTTAAAAAAAAAGGTAATTCTAATTACATATTTTTTTTATATAATTTATTTATTCTATAATTTTTCTACGTACGATTTTTTTGCTAATAATGTACATTTTTGCTAATTTAAAGTGTTTAAATGCGCCTTCAAGTTTAAAATAAATGACTTATAACATTTAAAGTTCATGTGCAAGATCGTATACTGAGGGACTTCTATTGCTAACTTTAAAAGCGCATGTGCTCAAAGCATTATACTTGTATTTATATAAAATCAGGCCCGGTCTACTTTCCAACACCCAAATCTATATCTTGGGGCCTAGGATGATATATACTGTAACAGCAATTGCTCATGCCAAATGTCTAGTTCGATTATCCATACAAGTTAGTTTTCTTAAGAAAGCTTGGTACTCATTCCTTGATCTCGGAATGATTCAGATATAAATTCACTTAAAATCCATTTGACATTTGACTACATTTGGCACAACACATTAGTACGACAATTACTACTGTATTTAAATTTTATCGATATTATTATCTTCATTATCATTGTTATTTTTACCATTGTCATAATTAATTTTGTTACAAAAAAAGTTATTACATGTTTTATAAGTAGCATTGTTGCTACATAATTTTTATCATTACTATTATTAGTAGTATTGTAAAGACGGCGTTCTTGTTATTACCATTGTTATTATTAATATAACATTGTCCTTTATTATTATTACTATTATTATTAATAATAATAATTGTTATTTTTGTTGTTGTCATTGTTATTATGTTCCTATTATTACTTAAACTGTAATTAATTATTATCAATAATATAATTAAAAAACATATTAAATAATTTTGTTAAAAGTGAACAGGAATTAAAAATAACATCCACTTAAAATAAAGCTTTACCCACTAAGTTTTTTTTTTCTAATTCAACCAACGTACTCTAAATTCCATCAACTCTTTTCAACCTTTTTTTAATCAATAGTTTTAGTTTTTTTTCGGCCTAAAAACTTCCTCCTTCCAAAAAGAAATCCCACAAGGGTAACAATCTATTACCAGGAAATTTAATTTGCTCCTTACTACTCGGATTTAAAGCACCTACGTAGAAAAGAGGCTTTAGATTGTGTTATAATAAGGAGGATAAATGAGATGGAAGATTAATGGTGAGAAAAGAACTGAAGCTTCCTGAAAGTCGCCAAGCACTGATTTATGCACCCCCAACAAAGCTAATTTCAAAACATGAGTGGCGCAAACTACATTTTCTGTAATTTATGCACCAGTTCTTCTTGCAATAAATATAAATTAAAAAAAATTATAAAT
This sequence comes from Oedothorax gibbosus, assembly GCA_019343175.1. NCBI lineage: Eukaryota > Metazoa > Arthropoda > Arachnida > Araneae > Linyphiidae > Oedothorax > Oedothorax gibbosus. The sequence goes on from CM033276.1 coordinate 30,141,132, forward strand.
AAGGAATTTTTAATGATATATTTTTTTTTTCAATCCGAATCAATTTTAGATCATTTTCAAAGTAAATATAATCTGACCACAAACCAATTATTTAAGAAATTATTTAAAATTTATCAGAAAACAATCATACATTTGTCCCTTCAGGTGTTCGAAGGATGTGATCAAACGTACGCAAAGATCGCCCAAATGGTGTATTAGGACTAAACATCTGGCTTCACTTGGGAACAAAGTTTAATTGTATTTTCTCAAGCAACACACTATTTTATTACCTCTTTAGTTTAAATAGAAATGATCTTTCTACTCTGATTTAAAGTATTTTCAAGCGAAAACATGCAAACAAAGCGGATTTTGGAGGGGAAAATTCCACATCATTTTGGTGATCTTAGTTCCCGAATTAATTACTTTATTCGCTCTTTTAAATAGAGTTTTATGAGAGCCATTATTTATACTTTCTTTCTTTTTAATATTATTTTTTTGGATAATAAATTTTCGTATTAATTTTATTTTTTAATATTAATAATGGGTTACATACCTGTAAATGTGAGTTTGTAAGGTTAGGCCTTAAGAAGCTTTGTATTTGAGGTTATATAACATTGTTTACATTATGGAATTTGGTATTGTATTTAAAAATCACACTAACAATGTTGCACGTGTTAGGTTTTTTAATACTAATTCAATACCATAAATGACATTCTTTTCATATTTGGACATTTGCGGTGAAAAAATATTTTTAATAAACCACTATAATGAAAAAAATAGTATATATATTATAACCTCTACAATTCTACCATATTTATATTTAATAAATTTTAGTGTTCTATGGTTATTTTGTGTACACGTTATACTTATCAATTTTACAATATATTGATGTAAAACAATCAACAATACAGCACAGTACAACAATATAGAGCTTATTTTGTAGTTGTCAAATGCATGTATTTGAAGTTAAAACATCAATGTGTGCGTGTGGGGGGGGGGGGGGAATTCCTTTGTTCTCAGGAGGTTAAGTAAAAATTAATGTAATAGTTTACTCACGTAATAGAGCCCTTTTCTTTGGAGCATTTAATCAAGCATTCCTTTACGGTAAAGTCCTTCATCCAAAATGTGATGTTTTTGTAAACACTGCTGTAGTTTTTACAGGGTCCAATAAGCCAAGAATCACCTAAAAATAAACGACATTTTATAACTATTGCATAACCTAAAAAGGATTTATTTTTACACCATCAACGAAGTCTACTGGCTTGTAAAATTTTACTACGATATAATTATTCGTTTAATATTGAAAGTTTTAATTATTACACTTTTTATTTAAACATGTCCGTATTATTATAAAATTAAAAAATAGAAAAAAAGACCACCAAAAATAGATTTCTCGCGTATTCTAAAAGTCATGTCAAACACACCCAAAGGATTCTTATACAATCATTCTCAGTCTATCTTTTTTCAGATTGTTGTTGTCAACAAATGCAAGGGGCATGTTTCACGTCATAAGTGGCAACAGTTTAAGGGGTATTGTTTTCATTCTTGGTCCTGGAATTACATTTGTTTTGAAGTTTATTCACAATATTTTCTTACCTTACTAAAACGTATGTTGCGTACAAACTTTTTTTCCAGTAGAACAAATGTTTTTCTCTTTTCTTGAATCACGTTAAATTGCTGTCGTACAATTTCGCTTAATTTCTTCGCATAACGCAAAACATCATCTAAACCGAAGTTTTCCCACATTATTGACGTTTCAGTAATGCTTTGCTAAAACCTAAGCTTTGCTTTTCGATTTAAAACCTATAAAGTTGAATAATAATAGGAATAATACGAAGTTGCAACTAAAATTTCTAAAATAGAACATAGCAGACGAAACAACGCTCATTTTAAGAGTGAAATCAAACAACCAATGAAATCGCAGGAAAAACCCAAAAATGAAAATAGAAGGTTTACATCATCTGAAACAACCCCATAGCAGTCACAATCGTGTGGTATCCGTGCCACAGACAATGGCCATTTATAAAATGGATGAGGCTACTTGCATTGGACAGAATAACAACAATTCTACCGGGACCTGTCATGGCCAGGTGACATGTGGATTCGAATTGTATCATTAGAGTTAGGAATTAACAGGTTGAATATGAATTGTTTGCAGGTGTTTTATGGGGGCGCTGTAGATTCATATTCGTACTGGAACAGGTTGGTCGGATTAGACAATGATCATGTCTTCAAATGGAGAAAGTGTGTTTGATGGTTGCTTTGTTTAGTGTTGTAGTGAATATTTTGATCAGAAGGTTTTATAATAATTTATAGAAATAACTACCAGTGGCGGATCGAGAAATGACGTCAGTCAGAGTTGCTTATAGTATTTAGTATACTATCAGTGAATGGTTTTAGGTACCAAATTATTCGTAAAATTGAATTTCTACTGCGCAGCTATGTAAAAATATTTGTATATTTATCAATTATTTGTTGGAACTTGAAAATTGTTTTTGTATATCACGAAAATTACATATCAATCTTTGCGTCATTGATCATAAATCAATTAAAAATGCAATTCAATAGAATGTTTTAGTTGCAAAAATCACATTATCCACAGTATAACTAAGGTATATAGTCCGGCCCGTTTATTGTCGACTTCGTCCAATTGAATTTGCCATTATCGCCAATGAACGGACACCAATGAACATCGCCAATGAACGGACCGGGCCCTACATCTTAGTTATACCTTGGAGAATATGAGTTTTGCAACTAGATCCTTCAATTCAACTGTTATAAATAAATTGAAAAGCACAATTGCTGCACAATCACAGAAATAATTACTTAATCTATTTTATCGACAGGACATTATTCATTTACCAAAATCATTTTGCAAAGATGAAAAGTTTCGCTCATTTCGACTTCATCAACGCATGATATCGACATTTTTTTTCTTAAATAACAGAAGCTGAAATCAAAATACGCCGCTAAATTCGTTTAATTTCATTCCAAAGACAGAATACCAATTAATTTCAACACATGACGTGTACCTCTGTATAAACGAAAAATCGATTTTGGATTTAAATTGGAATTTCAATGACATTTTAAAAATAAATTATATTCGAATGAAAATCCATATGGTAATAGGGAAATAAATTAGGTACACCATCTGTTCATTGAAAGACCTCTTATAAGGCTTGATTTCACCGTTGATTTTCGAGCAGACACGGACAGCTTTTATGAAGACTGGTTTGTTCCATGCCGAATTAATCTTTTAAGAGGGATTGTCAGTCCCATAGAGCTAATGCATTAGTTTTGGAATCACAACTTCCGCGGAAGTATTGCTTTGCCAAGTTAGCTCTTTCCCCCCATGTATGGGAATCAACACGACATCGATGTGAAACAAATTTAAAACGAAGATGTTATCTAGTTATTTAATTATATATTTTGTAAGTTTTAAAATGCCAAAATTATACAGCAGATGGCGACACTATTTTAAAACTTTATCAATTAATAATTAAACAACCGGATGTTATTTTCTTTTCAATTTTGTTTTAAATTGATGTTATGATGATTCCCATACCTGGTGAAAATGGGATAACATGGCAAGGCAATTCTTTTGCAAAAGTTGTGATTTCAAAACTAATGCATTGTCTCTATGGGACTGACAGTCCCTCTTAACTAACCAAATGAGGCTGGAGAGCTCAGTCGGTAAGGCGCTTGACTTTATTGCCAAAGGTCCCATGTTCGGGCCCGAGCATTGCCAAAATAACTGCTAACCTAAAAACAGTCTGTGCACTCAAAATATTCGACGAATAATACCCCGTGTAAAAGGAATGCACGTTATAAATATGATTCACAGTCCTGACGCTGCGTACGAAGTCGCCCCTACAATTTGCGTTGGGTACCTACTCAAATGTCGGCTCATCACTTGACTGTGGTTCTAAATTATTATGCTTGGTCCCACTTGCCCTTACGTAGCTCTAATGCGACGATAATTCAACTTATCTCTAACTAAACAATCAGTGGTCTTTAAATCTGTTAGTTTCCACACGGACCTTGGAATAAAGCCTTTACTGTAAATATTAGTACATTGAAATGTCGGCTTCTTTTTCACCATAGTATTAAATAATTATTATTTAAATAATAAATCAATATTTTAACAGCAGATGTTTAAGAGTTAGACGGTTAACAGCGGCCATATTTTTCGTTGGTGTTTAAAATAGACACGTTTTTTAAAGGATTCGCGTTTACTGAAATTACAAGAAAATAATAAAACTAACGTCTAACGTTTTACTCAATGAAAAACTATGAATTGAATTTTACCACCCTAAAACAAGTAGGTTTGTAACAGAATCTGTCACTTAACCCGCTTCCACACAACTGTTATGTTTAACAGGTAAAAAGGCGCCAAACACAGCATTAATTCTATATTAAACATTTACATGCTAAATTTGGCTAGTTTCATTTAATTTATTTCGAAAATTCAATAATTATTACTTATCGTTGGCAAAAATTAATTTATATTTCAAAGAATAAATATGTAATATTCCTCGCTTTTAAATAGAATGAAAACATTTCGTATCAACATACAAAGAATCCGTAGTGAAATATATTTGACGTCATTTCAAACTGATCGATGTGGCAAAAATAAATTTATTTTAATTTATTGTCTAAAAGAATTAAAGTTTCTCGGGCGATTTTTGCAAATGGCAATGGTGATTTAATTCTAATAAAAATGGCTTCCTTTGCTTTTTAAATGAGCATTCAATTTTGCAGTTTTTTAAATAATTGAAGTACTTCGAATTCGAATTCTTTTCTGAAATTTTCAATATATTCTAATTTCGATGCGCTGAATTTTTTGACGTATCACACTTGTCCGTAGCATTTGTAGTTTGGGCTATGAAAGTGGGTGACAGACAGACAGACGGACTGAACGATTATAATACTTTCCACTTTTTACGTTATAAACGTAGTGTGGAAGATAAAATTCATAAAAGCATAATCTTGGTATGCTATTCATTTAATTAATAAAATGTATCACGATACTTTACTCTTACCCGTTTCACACATGCAATATTCTTGGTAATGATCGCCGTGCTTACTATGGCGGATAATCTCAGTGGATTATTAAGATAATCGTATCTTTCACATGCAATTCAATTGTATTTACGGTTTTTCTTGCCGTTTTAAATCAAGTAGTGTAGTAATGTTAAACACTGATGCAGTGAAAATGTGTTGCAGCAAATTCTTAAGCACCTAAAAGTCACATAACATTGTCACAACTTAATTGAAAACCGTAAGTAAAAACGTAAGTACAGTGTTCGCATCTGAAAGATCCAATTGATTAACCTTGTCACTGCAATCATCCGGCACCGTAAATGCGTTGAAAATTACCAGAACCAGTGCGAGTAAAACGAGCCTTATTCTTTTTACGGTTGCTGAAATATGAAATCCATTTATCTACTTTTAACCACTCGTAAAATCGTATTTCCCTTTTTTAATAAGAAAAGAAATGAACAATCCCGTTCCTCTTTTCGAAGATAAACCTCGATTTATAAAATGTTTCCGAATACATACGAGATTCGATGTCACGGAATAGGGTTTAATACCCACTTTTTATCCGAGTGCTTTCGATAAACGTGGCTTAAGATGCTCGAAATCAATATTTTTCAGCTTTTTTATTATTATTTTTTCTTGGAAGAAATGGGAAGCCTAAAAATATGCCTCCATTGATTAGAAAATAGCTGCTTTTAAGTCAGGTTGACAACGAAGCTTAATTTTCTTCTCGCAACCAGACTACACCTCAACTCGTTTTACGCACGGTTTGGTTTTTAAGTGAAAAGTACGTTTAAGAAGGTTGTAACTAGCGTTTAAATTATATTTATGTGAAATTCGTTTAAGTGAAGTTACGTCGCACTAAAGATCCATATGGGCTTGGGCTAATATAGCTATAAACTCATTCTCCACGTCTTTTATTGAATCGTAAAAAACTACTTCTATAATATATCATTCTAAGCGACTAAAAATATTAAGAAACTTTACAACTTAAATTCAAAAGTGTATGTAATAGAATAACATCTACTACACATGAGAGTATAATTCTTATTTAGTTAATCTATACATGAAGGAATATTGGACGTTCAAAGAGTGGTTTATTGTAAAGAAAGCATATTTTAGAGTTTGTAAAGAACGGGACCAGAGCCGCAGCACGACACGTCAAAAAGCACACAACCTTACATCTCGAAGTCAAATTAAAAAGTGACTATTTTTAATGGTCATGAGGAGAGTGGATCAGAAGTCAAAACAAAGTCTGCTCCGTCTGCAATTTCTGTGAGAAAAGCATGTATTGTCGCCTATTGAAACGTGGAAACTGTTCGATGGATAGGCAAGACATTAACTGAAAGTTATTAAGAAAGAACTGAATATTAGAATATTATAGAGATTTGTGTGGTTAATATTATAACTTTATAAAGATTTGTACGATATATCACATGTATTTAACAAAAATGAAGTATTTTTTTGCACAGCATTATGCAAAATAAAAAAAGTTTTGTTTGCCTCTTTGAACCAGTTTAAAAAGACAAGACTAAATTGAAATAATGCATGTGAGCAATACAAAAGTGAATATTATACATTTCAAACAAGACTTTATTAACAACTTTTTATGCAATGAAAAAAAGTGATATTCATTCGAAAAAAATTACTGAATTTAATAACTGTTTCACTAAAACATGGTAAACACTTTAAATCACTTTACAAATATTCAATTTTATTTCATGACTAATTAAACTTTGAAATATTACTAATATGCTAATTTATAAGGTCTAAAAGTCTTGATAATGCTTAATTTTTAAATTATATCAAACCGAAATAATCAATCGTGTTCTTAGATTTCTATTTTATCAGAGTTATCACTCTTTTGTGCATGTTTGAGTTAAATTAATTTTTTAAAGAACTGAAAGAAGAATTTCCTTTGAGAAACATTGTGCTGATTAAACACTTTTTGAGTGGAGATTTTTCCAGGTTTAAATTAAAAAGTGGTATTTGATTGAAACAGCAAAATGTTTGCTTTACAAGTTCAATTAAATTAACCATAAAAAAAGGATCTTTTTTAATGCTATGTAAATGCGAATCATTCTTTTTGTCCGTTGACAGTGGCAGGATAAAATAATTGGTTAGTGAAAAAGGTAAAATATTTAAATAATCTACTAAGAATGTTTTTAAATAAGTTTTATTTGGTTAAAAAAGGAAGTTGGAAAATTTTATTGTAATGAAATGGAATTGCAGCAAATAGCTTGTGTGATATTTTTTTTAGTGGAAAGACATTTGAATCGATGAGGTACAATTTACTTAATCTAAAAATTTTAAACTTTTTCCATATAAGTTATAATTAACCAATATAAAACTTAATACTGAACAAATTAAAGATAAAAATCGCATTTTGTGTTATTTATAGTTTTGTAAGCTTAGCTACCAGCCAGCTGGTGTTTAGTAAACAAAGTATTCGTGTATAGTTATTTAACGTTAACTTACAAAAGGGAAAAATTGAGATTCTTGTTTAATAATGTTTAGTTAAAGAAACAAACTAGTTTTTTTAAGTTGTTTTTAATATTTCCTACGAATAATTCAGTAATTATATTCTACCTTACTAAAATGTCTACTTTATCCTGTAGAAGTTGTTCTACCTTTAGCATTGTTTTAATGCCGTAAAGCCCATACACCAAGGTTATTAAGAAAACTAGGCAATAGTGAAAAAGACCTAGAGGGGAAAGAACCAAATTCTGGATGAATTTTACCTGCTTAACATGAATATCAAAACTTCATTTTACATTAATTACATTAATTTATTAACATTAATTACATTAATTTATTAACATTAATTACATTAATTTATTAACATTAATTACATTAATTTATTAACATTAATTACATTAATTTATTAACATTAATTACATTAATTTATTAACATTAATTACATTAATTTATTAACATTAATTACATTAATTTATTAACATTAATTACATTAATTTATTGACATTAATTACATTAATTTATTGACAATTACATTAATTTATTAACATTCATTATATTATAGAAGGTTTTTTTTACTTTTAAAATGGTTTTAATGTCGCAAATCCCATACGACAACGTTGTATGTTGTATTTGATTAGAAATATTTAGAATCACAATTTAACTCACAAAAGGAAATAAGTCTAATTAATTGGTAATAATGTTTCGTAAAAGAAACCAACTCGTTTTTTTGGTAGTTATACCTCTTTTTCTACGAGTCTTTGGTATTTATTCTACTGTACACAATTTTCCCCTTTACCCGGTAGAAGTTGTTCTGCCTTTAGCATCGTTTTAATGCCGCGCCCAAACAACGATGTTCCATAAGTTGTTCATCACAGTTGACTTGCATTCTCACAGTTGCCTTGTCGAGTAAACTAGGCAACTGTGAAAAAGTTTTGGAAGAATTTAACGTAATGACCACGAATATCAAAACGATTTGTTTTGCCTTCGCTCTGGTTTTCGAAATATTCCTGTTTATTTTTTTAAGGTCCAAGGGAAATTTTAACAATGTTGATGAAAACAAACAAGCAAAAAAAATTAGTTTTTACATTGTTTACTTTGTAGAAATTTCTTTAGCTTTGAAATTGTTTGACTGCCTTAAAACCCACACAACTATTAAAGAGTTTGGGTTTTTGTAATCGTGTAGCGTTATTCAAAACAAAACTTTAATTCACCAAAGGACATTAGTCTTTATTTATTTCCAAAGGACATTATTTTAATAGTTTCTATTAACAGAAACCAAACTCGTGTTTTTTTTAATTGGTTATTATTCATTTTTAGGAGCAATCGGTATTTATTCTACCTTCCTCAAATTTTTCCACCATTTAGAAGTTGTCTAAGCGTCATTTGAATTTCAGAAAACCCACACAAAGATAATGAGTATCTATAAGAAGGTAAGCGTTACATCCGCCATGTTATAGTACCCTGACTTCGCGTACCATGTCGCTTTACGGCTATGTAGTGAATTCGGTTGGGTTCAGTTGAGTTGAAATAATGTCGTAATGGAGCTACATGAGGTATATTGGCTACAGGCGTCATAATTTAATACCACAGTCAAGCCGACTACTGAATAGACACACAACATAACTTTTTAAAGGCGGCATCGTACGCGGCGTCGGGACTTTGGATCATATTAACCAGAAGGGGATCGGAAGGTCCCGCGATCGAGTCCCGGTACAACTGAAGACCCACCGAGTATAAGCGGAGTACGTGCTTGTTAAATCTGTTGGGTCCGAAAGTCCTGTGGTCGGTCATTGCGCAGTTTACCACGGGTACAGGTCCCTAGAGACTATTTCCTCCTCTTCCGGGACATGTCTAAATCGTGGAGGTGGCGATAGATGGCAGCATCTGTCTTGTATGTGTGTATGTCATGTCCGTCCTTCTAGACGAAGGTTTATAAGGGGGTCTCTGTGACCAAGCAAACAAGCCTGAAAATATATGTCTACCAACCAACCAGAAAGGCCAGCCCAGGTTTTAGAAGTAGGAGAGTCTCCCATTATTTCATCATCGATAAAATAGATGCACACAATAATATACTCTAGGACTTATAAGTTGAATAAGAATAAAACCATCCAATTTCAATTTGTGCTCAGCCCCCCCCCCCCCCCCCTATCTCGATCCCTGTTCGTATTCCAGCCCACTTGCTGGAACTAAGCCCTGCGGTGAAGTGTTCAACTTGTCAGCCTGACGTCTCTGCTCCGAGGATCGATCCTTTGAGCCCCGCGCTGATAGATTGCACACACGCCTCCCTTGATATAAAGTGACTGCAGAAGATGTAGCTTTTGAAAGGGTTTACGAGTTTGAGCATATTTTTTGTAGACTGATGTTAAGTTGTTTAATAAATATTGGACTCATCATGGTCTTCTTAACATGAAAAATTCAGGTAATAGATAGACCAAACCTATGGCATTAAAAATTTGGTCGAAAAAATTTGGCTCAAGATATAAAGTGACTGAGAAGATGTAGCTTTTGAAAGGGTTTTACGAGTTTGAACATTTAGTTTTTGGATTGACATTAAGTTATTCAATAAATATTGGACTCATCATGGTTTTTAAAAAACCTGAAAAATTCAGTTAATAGATAGACCAAACCTATGGTATTAAAAATTGGGTTGAAAAATTTGCGTTTGTAAAATTGGACAGCATTCATTGTAGAGTAAAGGTATAGTATAGTTAGGGTTAGGTTGAACATCGTCGCACTAGAGCAACTCAAGGGCTATTAGAGTAGGACGTCATAATTTATAACTACAGTCAAGTGACGAACCGACACCTCAGTATTGAGTGGGCACCGATGCAACTTATAAGGACAACATCGTAAGCAGCTTGACTTTGACTTTGACTCATATATATAGCATGCACTCCTTCGACATAGGGTATCCGTAAGACTTTTTATCTGCACAGACCATTTATAGACCTTTAGTTATTTTGGCAATGCCCTGCCCGAACCTGGAACCTTTCCGCATGATGCAAGACAAGAGCTTTCTGACTGGCTTCCCCTGCCCCGAAGTGTTGTTTGTCATTTAGTATTGAATATGTCATTGTGAGTTGATTCGTTGCTTCAGATGCAATTTTATGGTATAATTCACATCTGTTTGTGAAGTTCCTCGGAATGAAAACATTTAAGGGAGAATGGGCGCGCTTTATCGTGGGTCTCCAAACTCAAGTGCGTCAGTGTTAATCCAATGTGAAAAAAACTATTTTCTCTGACACATTTCTCCGGCTGTATTGAATATTTTTATGTAGATAACTTACAGGTCTCTCTTCTCACTTTTTGAAATTCCTTCGAATATTTTGTGTAAAATTATTTATTGAAAATTAAAAAAATATTCGAACCAATTTCAAAAAGTGGGAAGGTCGGGACCTTTAAGTCAGCTACATTTATCCCACAAAAAAAAATCCGCTTGCAAAAATATTCAATACAGCCGGAGAAATGTGGCAGAGAAAATATTTTTTCTCCATAGGATTAACACTGATTCACTTTGCTTTGGAGACCCCCGGTCCAGCGCGCCCATTCCCCCTTAAAAGGGTGAAAGGTTTAAGAATCTTCGCTACAGAACAAGCCAAACACGCTAATTTGCAATTTCATTAATAAAAAAAAATTGAAAATTATGTTGTGATTAGCTGAATACAGTTCTATACAGGAGCGTAAAGTAGAAATGATCTGCTATCACTCCTACTTCACTTATAAGGGTTCTCTGTGACGTCACGATATCCGTGCTGTTAGGAACGTCTGCTATTCCGAATAAGAAGAAGCTGTCGAGAATGTTTTTTCTTCTTCTTCGAAACAGAAAAGACTCCAAACATGACGTTACGGAGAGCTTCTCTGGCCTTATAAGTTGAGTAGGCTGGGCCCGTGGTGCATCTTGGTTTTTTAGAATCAAGCAGAAGGGGCTAGGATTATTCTAAAATGGCTAGGTGAATAAGGGACTTCTGTTCGTTGAATTTATTCGTGGATTAATTTCTTGACATTTCGGGCTGAGACGTCATCCAGCTCAGGGTTTTAATTAACATTATTATGTTTCAAATCTTAAGTGGCAGCAGAAATACTGAAGGAAAACAAATTATTTCTTAAGTATCGATTTGTGAATTAATGTTACGTGGGAACAGAACTCCAATCGAAGTAAGAAAAAAGAATGAAACTGAAAAAATACGCCACCTGAAACAACAAGCTTAAGGATTAAAATTCATATTCTGAACATTTGTTTTTCAAAATCTACTCGTTTTACATAAATACAAGTAAAGATTTTTATTAATTCTCACGTAAATACCTACTGTTAAATGACTACACAAGTCCTGACAAAATGCGTTGATATCGCACATGATAAACCCTTTTACCTTATCCGCTTTACTTTTCCACTATTAATTTCTCTCAATTTTTTTTTTCATCTTCTCTAAACACTAATTTATCTCATTTTTCTAACTCCAAACACCCACCTCAACACAAAAATTCTTACGTCCAAAAAGACATCAAACGCGAGGGACAGCACTAAAAATACTCCTCCTTTACGACCCGTAAACACTGGTTCATCGATTGTTGTGTGCCTTTATGTCCCCTTTACACAAAGGTGGAAGGATGTCACCAGAGACTGATATTCGTACAACATAAATACTGAAGGAAATCAAATTATTTCTCAAGTCTCTATTGGGGAATCAATTTCAAGTGTAAATAGAACACCAAACGGAGTGCCGATAAGGCGATAAAAGGAAATTTGGGAATGAAAGCTTGATGGAAATACGTTACCTGAAAAGCCAATTGAGGGGGATTAAAAATATTTTGAACATTATGTCTTTAAACCGTGAAGTCCGATGCTTAGCAGGATGACTTATTTCTTATTTTCATAAAGTTTAAGATTAAAAAATTTTCAATTAACTTCCACCTAAATCTCTACTGGAAGATGACTTCAATCCTTATGAATATGCCAAAATATGTTGATTTTGCACATTATAATATTTGTCTACCATAACCCAAGTTACTTTTCCACTACTTTTTTTTTATCAAAAACCATTGAGCTAGAAGAAACGTGGAGTGAGGTGTGTGATTCACTGAACAGGGCAGCAAACGAGCCTGTTCAATAACGAAACGCGGAGGAATACACGGCACTGCCGCAAAAACGAACCGGGCAGAAGACCTAGAAACTTGCCTATTTCGCTATTGGGTTCGTCTTCGCTGGTTCTTAGTTAGTGATCCACATGGTTATTTCTTTAAAAAAAATGGAATTTAAAGTTAAAGAAAGTTAATTTCTTTCGAACTAAAAATGTTAAAATACATTTAGGAGCCCAAGTCAATATGATAGAGGGATCTCATACAAGGATTGCATACAAGTTTAGGGAAAATAGTCCTTTTCTGCCCTGTTCGCTCAAAAGGGTGTGAGTGGGTTTTCGGCTCGCTGACACCTCACTCCAGTTTCCCTTCTAGCTCAATATGAAAAACTATTCATCTTCTCTAAACACTAATTTACCTCATTTTTCTAACTCCAAACACCCTCCTCAACACGAAAATTCCTACGTCCAAAAAGACATCAAACGAGCACTAAAAATACTCCTCCTTTTACTACCCGCAAACACTGGTCCATCGATTGTTGTGTGCCTTTATGTCCCCTTTACACAAAGGTGGGAGGATGTCACCGGAGACTGATATTCGTGGACACACCCTTTTACACACGCGCGGACACACCCATTGGGATCATCAAATATTGAAGCTACTTTTAGTAGGGGGTCTTATCGTTGAAGGTAAGGAGTGAGATAGGGTTTGGAGTGGAATGCGATGAAGGATTGTAAGAAAAGTCGCCAAATGGTTGGGATAGGCCCAAATAACACTGGTCAACAGTAAAAATGCTACTGAGATTAAAATACCCAATTCTGAATGATTATCACCTTAACCACGAACATCACCTTAAAAAATGTTTGTTAGTTCTAGTTTTTGAGTTAAGGTCGTTTTTTAGCTTCCACACTACGTTTATAACGTAAAAAGTGGAAGGTTTTATAATCGTTCAGTCCGTCTGTCTGTCCGTCCGTCCGTCCGTCTGTCCGTCCGTCAACCACTTTCACAGAAAGAAACTAAAAAGATTCCTACTAAAAATTTAATCTACATTGAAATAACATGCAAATTCCATTTTTATTCAATATTTCACTTTTGCCATCCACAAGTCCCACAGACAAGTGGGATACGTCATCTTAAAGCAAAAAATCAGATTAGGCTACATTCCAAATTTCATTAAAAAATTTAAATTAGAAGTTTATTTAAAATTTAAATAACTAAACATTTAATCTAAATTGAAATAACATGCAAATTCCATTTTTATTCAATATTTTCACTGTTGCCATTTCGTTAAACGTACGAAAAACTTTATTTGAAATAAAAATAAAAATATTTATTTATGTGTAATAATTCAGTTTGGATTGTTGTAATATCACAATAGAGTTCTTTTGATGGTTCATTATATATGTATGAAGAAAGATGCATAGAAAACTCTAACTTGGCATAAAAAATATGCAAAGTTTCGCTTTTAGCTTCCACACTATGTTTATAACGTAAAAAGTGGAAGGTTTTATAATCGTTCAGTCCGTCTGTCTGTCCGTCCGTCACCACTTCACAGAAGAACCACAAGTCCCACAGAAAGTGGGATACGTCATTTGAGCAAAAATCAGATTAGCTACATCCAAATTTCATAAAAATTTAATTAGAAGTTTTAAAATTAATACTAAAATTTAATCTACATTGAAATAACAGCAATCCATTTTTTCACATATTCACTTTGCATCCACAAGTCCACAGACAAGTAGAATACGTCATTTTGAAGCAAAAAATCAGATTAGGCTACATTCCAAATTTCATTAAAAAATTTAAATTAGAAGTTTATTTAAAATTTAAATAACTAAAAATTTAATCTACATTGAAATAACATGCAAATTCCATTTTTATTCAATATTTTCACTGTTGCCATTTCGTTAAACGTTGGAGAAACTTTATTTGAAAAAAAATAATAATATTTATTTATGTGTAATAATTCAGTTTGGATTGTTGTAATATCACAATAGAGTTCTTTTGATGGTTCATTATATATGTATGAAGAAAGATGCATAGAAAATTCTAACTTAGCATAAAAATGTGCAGGAATGTGCGAGGAATATTACATATTTATTCTTTGAAATATAAATTAATTTTTGAAAACGATAAGTAATAATTATTGAATTTTCGAAATAAAATAAATGAAACTAGCCAAATTTGGCGTGTAAATGTTTAATATAGAATTAATGTTGTGTTTTGCGCGTTTATTCCTGTTAAACACAAATGTGTGGAAGCGGGTTAAGTGACAGATTCTGTTACAAACCTACTTGTTATTTTTAAAGCATTAATTGTACTAATTTATATTTTTTGACAGTAATTATTTAAAACTATAATAAGTGAATTTCGAAGAAATGTAAATGGAAATTAAGCAACACAAAGATATTATTAAAAAGATACATCTTATTCTTCGAACTTTAACAAATTTACAAACGATAAAGTCTAATTATAATCTGAGAAAGAAGATTAATGAAAATAGTTATTGCGTTTAAAACTTTGAATTACAAATAGCTAAGACCTGTTTTATAGAATTAATCACTTTGCCATTCGCAACAATCGCTCGAGAAACTTAATTTTTAGACATAATTAAATAAATTATTTTTGCGAATCGATCAGTTTGAATGATGTCAATATGTTGCACTACGGATTCTTTGTATGTTGATATGAAATGTTTTCATTCTATTAAAAGCGATGATTTACTATTATTCTTGAATATAAATAATTTGCAACGATAAGTAATAATTTGAATTTCGAAATAAAATAATGAAACTAGCCATATTTGGCGTGTAAATGTTTAATATAATTATTAAATCTGAGAAAGAAGATTAATGAAAATAGTTAATTTTGGCGTTTGAAATGACGTCAAATATATTTCACTACGAAATTCTTTGTATGTTATATGAATATTTCATTCTATTTAAAGCGAGAATATACATATTTATTCTTTGAAATACAATTAATTTAGCAACGATAAGTTAATTTTATTTTCGAATAAAATAAATAAACTAGCCAAATTTAGCATGTAAATGTTTAATATAGAATTAATGCTGTGTTTGGCGCCTTTTTACCTGTTTAACACAACTTTTGTGTGGAAGCGGGTTAAGTGACAGATTCTGTTACAAACCTACTTGTTTTTCATTACATGGGATACGGCGCATCTCAGCCGCAGAATTTTTTTTTAATTTTGTTGTCCAGTGTAATTCGCGCTTGGCAAGAATAAAGTTTTAGGTAGAATAGAACGAATTATCAACGTTGCGAACTGGCTGAATTCGTTGCATTTCCGTATCACTTGCATGCGAAAGGTCCCAACTTCGGGTCCGGGCATCGCCAAAATAACTGCCGACCTACAAACTGACCGTGATGCAAAAAAAATGTCCTACGAATAATACCCCGTGTACAGGGAGTGCACGTCAAATTTGCTCCAAAGTCCCAGCGCTGCATACGATGTCACCTTTAACGATTGCGTTGGATGCCTACCCAGGTATCGGCTCGTCACTTGGCTGTGGTTCTAAAATATGACGCTCGTCGCCAATATCTCTAGTGTAGCTATAGTGCGACGATAATTCAAACTAAACTAAACCTAATTGATTCGAATAATTAGATATTAATGTACTTCATGGCACCCTGGTGGCCTAGTGGTCCGGATCGCGCAGCCCATAACGCTAACAGTCTGCGCACTGTACCGGGTGCGGTTCGATTCCAGCCTTTGCCCTGGGTTTACCTTCCCTCTCTGTGTGAGTAAAATTTCTGTCTGTGTCTGTCTTATTTTTTGACGAAGGTTTATAAGCGGGTCTCTGATCAAGCACACAAGCTGGAAAATATATGTATCAACTACCTAATGTACTCCAAATAGAAATACCTCGTTTTATTATTTGAGTGAAATTTAAATGTAACCAAGCTAAGATTCGCAGAGCTTTAGCATTGATACAAGGCTCTAACAATTCCTTTCATAGGAGAAATGCAAATTGTAATGTATTGTTTTTATCAATATTATTGTTAACCATAAAAAAAAGCTCTGCGAATCATTAATACTTAAATACTCACATAAATTCTTATAGTATAGGTAGACAGAACAACACATAGGCTATGTCCTCACTACGACAACAAACGCCACAAAGGCAACAAAAGCAACAAAATTTGGCGACTGCCAAGCGGGCCAAGCAATGCAATAACATGGTGGTTGACTCTGCCAAGTCGCCAAGTTTTGTTGCCTTTGTGACATTTGTTGCCTTTGTGGCGTAGTCAGGACATAGCCTTAAAAGTACAAAAGTTAGGCATTTAGTCTCATACTTTTCTAACAATCGAAACAAGAATTTCTAAATTTGGTTGGTTAGAAAGGAATTTCGAAGGGGGTACAGACGGACAAACGGAAATCTCCACGATGTCAATACTATCTTTCTCAAGGGTGTATAAAATAATAAAAAAAATAGCGCCAAATGATTCGCCAAGAACCTGTTTGGGCCTATTGCCTTAGCGAACTATTACTTCACTTGGCAAACCTTATTTTTCATTTGTTTTTGAACAGGCAGCATCTTCACCTTATTCCTGACTCTATGTTTCTATGGGCGCGTTCACACGATGTATTTTGTTGCTTTTATCTAGTTCTGTCGTGTTATATGCGATGTAAATTGAAATGGTGGTGAAATGTGATGTTTTTTATCGTTAAAGTGGAATCGTTTGTTTTGTAGTGTTTGTTTATAATATTTTTTGTTCTGTTCTGAATTTCCAATTTATACAATTACTTTTGAATGTCAGAGGTAACTTTGAAGACCGCAATTGAGTATTTTTTTACCCAAGTTTTTAACTTGCGTAATTAATGTAAAATCCAATTGCATGGTTACGTAACTTTATTTAAAACCTCGCTACAAGTACCGTTTGTAGATTATTGATACTATAATTGATCCACCCAATGTCAAATTACTGTTGATTACCTGAGCATTCTGTATATAAATCCATAGAAAGAATTACTAATAATTGTCAAAAATACAAAATGGGCCACATAAAAAAGATAGATACCTCAAATTAAAAAAAGCAGGTACTTTTTTTGGTAGATACTGCTATTGAACAGGTACCGATGTTGATTGTCGGTATATGGTTTAAGGATTTCAGTTCCGTTCCAAAACAACATGTTTTCGCATAAAATATAGTTATAATAACATTCATAAACACAACACTTTTTTATGAGAACGCGAAAAGGAATTTTTTTGTCCAAATCAGAAAAGCTAGTGTAACATTTACGTATGCTTTTAAATAAAATGCGTGAAAGATTACTGAATATAAAATATCCTATTTTGTGTTGAAGAACAGCAACACAGACTTTGCGTGATTGAATCTTACAAAAAAATATCAACACAATAAAAATAGCACCACCGCTTCTCGAAAAGAGATAACATTTCATTCTAACATATCCAATTTCGGCATCTTTTGAAACGATGGAAAACTGCACTTTGGCGGGGAACGGTTTCGGTACACACATAAAAAAAATTTATACAACAAAATAAACCAAAATTTTAAATTACTTAATGTCGTTCTTCGATAACAATTGCAGTTGGGAAAATGGCAACTTGAGAAAAGAAGTTTCCATGACAACCATTATTCGGAAGGAAGCTATCGCTGCCAGATCGCATCGAGGAAATTCAAAAAAACGATTTTTCATAACTTTTTGCAAAAATCTAAAATTTCTGCGAGTTTTTTTTCTATTTTATGCATATTTAAAAATAGCGTAAGAATTTTCTAAAAAAATAGAAGCAATTTATAATGAAATGGAGTAATAGAACGACCCGAATATGCGCATGATTAATGATACAAGAATGGAAATGAGGCATTCTTTTTTTCGGAAAAAAATATTCTAAACTCAACTTTTTACGAAAAGAAATACATTGCGAATATCTTAAATTTAAAATGCCGAGAAAAAATAAGCTATTTAAAATGTCGTCTGCTTGTTGATTTTTAAAAATTCCTTTCAGCGAGAAAACACCATGATCTTCTAAACGTCAGTTGTTTAAAAAACAAATTTAAAATTCATTCACTTTTTAAATAAGACGACGAAGATGCTTGATTTCGTTTATCAAACTTTTGATTTTTCTCCCAAAATATAGCTCTTGTCAGACGATATCTCTTTATAAACGAACAGAGTAATGAAAAATATATTGGACTGTCATGTCAGGGAGGGGGGGGGGGGGCGGTTCTCCAAGACTTTTCTTATCACACTTTCAGTTTGCATTTAACGAAAATAAAAATTATTTTTGTCATTACATTTGCACTTTTTTCAAAAGTGTTTTAGAATATGACTAGGGCTCATTTTTAAAAGAAAAAATATATAAACATATAGCTACGTCTATATTTGAATAAAAAAATTCCTTGATTTCAGGTGACGTAGGTGTATTTTTACGATATTTTTTTGTAATTTTAGAATAATTCTAAAATTACAAAAATATATCGTAAAATACTAGCTGCATTTTGGAATCTTTTTAGTGACTTTAAAAAAACGTGAAACGCTTTGCTAGTATTTTTATGGTATGATTTTGTAATTTTAGAATTAAATAGTATTTTTTCGTAGTGTTTTTCTCCTAAAACTGGTGGCAACACTGTTGAAAGACATCAAAATCATACATATCATAATTAAAGTATTAGATTGGCTGACCACGTGACCTCCAATGCTAACGACGGAACGCGCATGGAGGCTTTTTTGGTAGACATAATGGCCAGTGTTGCTGCCACTTTAAGGAGAAAAATACTACGAAAAAATACTATTTAATTCTAAAATTACAAAAAAATACTAGAAAAGGATTTAAAGTCACTATAAATATTCCAAAATGCAACTAGTATTTTTACGATTTTTTTTTTGTAATTTTAGAATAATTCTAAAATAAATTCTAAAATTAAGTTAAAAGTTTAGTTATAAAGTTTAAAGACCATATTAGTATTTTAGAATAATTCTAAAATTACAAAAAAATATCTTAAAAATACTAACTGCATTTTGGAATATTTATAGTGACTTTAAATCCTTTTCTAGTATTTTTTTTGTAATTTTAGAATTAAATAGTATTTTTTTTTCGTAGTATTTTTCTCCTTAAAGTGGCAGCAACACTCATTATGCCCTCCAAAAAAGCCTCCATGCGCGTCCCGTCGTTAGCATTGGAGGTCACGTGATCAGCCAATCTAATACTTTAATTATGATATCTATGATCAAAATAGACGTGAAAACAAAACCGCCACAAACCTGAATATATATGTCTACCAACCAACCAACCAACAAAACCGCAGAGCTATTGCCAGATCCTCCGTGAAACAACCCCATATTGCGTCGGTTTTTAACTGATAATTGTAATTTTCGATTTTACGGCTACCTAATTCTTGAGAATGAATTAATACAACGCTCATTATTTATTTGTTGCTTGGTATATTCGGAATTTCACCTCCTAAAAATTATATATAATTATTAAATATTTTAAAATCGAAGTCTGGCAACATAGAGTAAATTTCGGTTTCCATGACAACAAAGTTGATAAATGTATTTTAGAATATTGTTCAAATTAGTTTCTTTTTCGTCGTCTACTATTATTTTTTTGTAAATTCTTATTTAAATAATAAACTTCAAAGAATTTTCAGCAATCATAAGAATAAACGACAGTAAGTGTATTTCATATAAATAATCTTACGAATTCTTATTCTTTTTGGGTTTTTTAGATGTCTGTTATGAACGATAGTAAAATTTTCTCATGTTTTTATGAAAATCGAATGACATTTATTATTTCTATCTATTCTTTTTCATGTTCAATTAAAAAATGCGAAAGAATTTATTTTCATTTCAATTTTCTGTTGCCACTCAAGACGTGAAACATGCCGGAAGTGTCAATTTCGCACTAGTTCCGTTTCTTTAAGAAGGCTTTGCCAAAGAACCATCTAATATTACAACAATTGTATATTGTCTTTGAATAAAAGTTTATATCAATTTCAAAAACTTAAATAAAAATAAGGACTTCTACATGAACAACAAGTATATTATGGGAATGTCTCAGATGATGTACGCTCGTTTTAATTTTAATCCGTACTGCGATTTCATTGGTTGCTTTGGTTTCACTCTCAAAATGACCGATATAGATGAAATATTTTTTTTCTTTCTATGCAAGCTTCCTTTAGCAAATGTTTTCAACAACCAACACCACAGAAAGAAGTTGGCTTTTAAAAAATTTAATAATAAAATATTCTTAGAAAACTCATTTTCGAATACCAAAACGTAAGTAATTCCAGGCAACAAATGAAAACAAACCGTCGGAACTGTTGCCATCTACGACGGGAAATAAACCCCTTCCAATTTTCTGAATCAATGTGGAATGATTCCCATTTGGGAAATCAAAACTTGTTATGTTTTGAAGATGATAAATTGTTACATATTTCTTCTTGAAAATACCAATAAATATAGCAAAATATTATAAATAATTATTGATTTTTCGGAAGAGAATAAATGAGAATAACTAAATTCAGCGTTTAAATGTTTAATATATAACTAATTGCTGCGCAGGTGCGAAAACTTTTTATGGAAGCGGTTCCATCCTCTTCACTCCCGAAAAGAATCCTATTCATATATCCTTTATATAAACATATTTTTGTTAAACAGTTACATATTTAAAAGTATGTTCTGTGAGGATTTTTGAAAAAATAACGTTTAAAGAGAGGACCATCATAATTTTGCGGAATTTGGGGTTTGCGGCAAGTAAAAATACACATTATTTTGCCGTGCTCTGAATTGACAAACTAGCTTTATCAGTTTCATGCTATTAATAGTTCATTCTGACTTTCGTTTTATACAAAATGTTTCATAAATTAACCGCTGAAAAAACTTTTTCTTCCCAAAACCTCGAATGGGGTTGTTTCATATGTCGTGGTTTTGTACAGCTCCAACGATTTGTTTTCATTTGTTGTCTTTAATTTCTTTTGTTTTTGCATTCGAAAATGAGTTTTCTAAGAATATTTTACTTATTGAGTTTTTCAAATGCCAACTTCTTGCTGTGCTGTTGGTTGTTCAAAACTTTTTTTAAAGAAAGCTTGCAAAGAATAAAAAGTTTCTTTTCATCTATATTGGTTATTTTGAGAGTGAAACCGAAGCATCTAATAAATATGGCAGTGCAAAGAAAATGAAAACAAGAGCGTTATATCTTCTGAAACATTCCCTATCTGCTTGACCCTCTGGTACGTGATTTTTCAATACAATTAAAAAATTGGCTGCATTTGGAAGCGGTATTTTTTAGAAGCTTGAACATTCTAGTTCATAATAAAAACTTTAGCTTTTCAATTTTTTTAATGAAGTTGTGAATTGAATTTTACAAAAGTCCACATATGGTCCAATGGAGCGAAGGGCTATGATGTATGACAGATTCCTTCACAAACCTACTTCCTTGTCTTTCTACAGTTGTGGTGGCGCCATCTGTCCCTAAATTAACTAAGCAGAATGTTCACCTGCCTGGGTGTTGTCTCTCTTTCACAGCGTGTGTATATGTGGGCAAACTAGTATTTAGAAATATATAGCTATTTTAATTTTGGAAATAATTGAAAATTGGTAAGAATTGTGTTATTTAGCTGAATAATAAAATTATTTATTTAATCTCATCCAATCAAAACCTATTTACAGTTTGACCTAATAAGGCTTATTCCCCAGAGTACTGAAGTTACAACTAAAATAACCTTTATAAAAGCTTCCATTTTTTGAGTAACAAACGCAGTGGTATAGAGGGTAATTCATCGTTTCCAGCTGTCTGTTTCTAGACTTCTTTATAAGGAGCTTTAACACAGCCGATTTCGCCTCGTAATTTAGAACCTTGGTCAAGTGACGAGGGCGACACCTGAGCCGGCACCCAACGGAACTTCGATAGTACGCTAACGCCGTTGGGACTTTGGACTCCACAGATTTAATGAGCACGTCTATCCCAGTATACTCGGGTATTTCAGTCGGATTTTGGGGATGCATACTTCCGTCTATAGAAAAGCAGTGACTGCCACCGGGATCGATCCCGCGCCAAACGCTTGCGATCCGATCTGGGCTGAAAGCGTGCCTAACGCTTTACCAACTGAGCTACTACTAAGTTAAATGATACTATGATAAGTTCCACTTTTTCTGCAAAAAGAAATTACATCATAATTCTCCGAACTTCAAACACATTTAGCAACAGATAGACTATTAATGAAATCTGCGAAAGAAAATCAATGAAAATGGTTAACTTTGGCGTGTAAAAATTTGAATTAGAAGAACCAGCTAAATGCCGTGTTGGACGATTTAGGTTTAGGTTTAGGTTTTAGACATATATTTCAGCTTGTGCTTGGTCACAAAGACCGCTTATAACATCGTCAGAAGGACGAACGACATCACACAATATAGACAGATGCTGCATCTATCGCCACCTCCAAATTTAGACATGTCCTGAAGGAGGAATATCTCCAGGGACTGTACCCGTGGGAAACTGCGCAATGACGCCCACAGGACTTCGCCCAACAGATTTAACGAGCAGTACTCCGCATATATCGACAAACACAAACATCCATGCTACCGGGATTCGAACGAACCAGAGGCTCAAAAAAGACGATTTACTTTATAGGGTGTATAAATAGTGTGTGGAAGCGGTTCTAAGTAACAGTTACTGCTACAAAACTTTTTTTTTATTTAAATTTAAAAATGCAAACGTAATTTTTAATTTACATTAAAGCGTTCACTAATGCATAATCTTAATACATATCATTCCTTTTGACAAGTTTTTATGCGTTTTTTTAGAGGTATACTTATAAATTACTTCGCGTAGTTATGTTACGGAACAGATAAATAGTTTTAAACTTAATGTAAGTTGATACAAAAAAAAATTACTTCTATTTAAAAGCAAAACATACTTTATATTCCTTGAAATATAGATAAAACATGCCTACATAAACAGCCGCGACCTTATCTAGCCAGATAAATATTTATCTCACAACCAAAAAAACCAAACAAATCACATCATATTTGCACAAAAAAATCAAAATTAATTTCATACCTTGTACGAGAACCACGCCAAGCAAACCTAACATCACATGCCTCCACAGGAAATGCATAATTCAACTCAAATGACATCAACTCGCATCATCGAAAAAATTCAGTTGAGTTTGTGGTTTGTTTACTTTATATCGCTAAACTGTCAATGGCGGGTTGTCGGTTCTTTTTTTTTAAATATATCAGATAGTTACATCACGATGGGTTGTCTTGAAAGATTTCGCATTCGTTTATTGACAGGGATGGGATGCGATAACTTTCGTTGCTGCTTGCTTCTAAGCTTATTTGAAAGCTTTTAGCAGCAGAAATGGCTTGTTTCATAGGACGTAAATTATTCCTGCTTTCATTACTGGATTTCATTGGTTGTTTAGAAACATTATTTTCATTCCTGTGAACAACTGTTACCACTCAAGATGCGAACAATTTTTTGTAAGCCCATTTCTGCGGCTGTATTGAATATTTTTACAAACGGTTGTTTTTATATGATAAATGTAGCTGACTTACATGCCTCTATATTCCCCCTTTGTGAAATATAGGTTCAAATATTTTTTTTTATAACAACGTGCAAAAAAGTTCGCTTTTTTATATCATATTCATTCATAAATCGTTGCGAAAATGACTCTTTACGTGCTTACGTCACAGACAGTGCCGAAAGTAGTACTTTCGGCACTAGTGCGGTAAAGTAAATAAGAGTATCTGATTGGTAGAAAAACAAAATGATGTCATGAATATCTCCATGGAAACTAAATGATGTCATGAAACTCACTTATTTCTATTGGTCATTACTTTTGCATTTTATAATATCTCCATGGAAACTACAAGTACTACAAAAATTATTAAAGGAAATTAAATAAGACAAAAGTAAAAACAAGCATTTCACGCCAAACAATACTTTTATTTAACATGCATATTTATAGTAACATTTGATCCGGGGTAGTTATTAATATTTACATTTGGAGGCAGTACGGGAAGCATTCCTTCTAAGGAAACCTGAACATTATTTTGATTTTCATAACTATTTCACTCATTTCTATTTTACAACTTTTCTTTTACTACTTTGCATTTTAGAATATCGCCATGGAAACTAAATGATGTCATGAAAATCACTCATTGGTAGAAATACTTTTTAGCACGTTATTATAAAAAATATTGTAAGCAAGCACGTGCCAAATAATACTTTATTAAGCTCTTGTCATTATTTCACTCGACCTACGGTCTCGTGAAATAAAAGCCACTCGCTTAATAAAGTATTATTATCGGCACTAGTTGCTTAAATAACTATTAAATGTTCAATAAATAATTTTACAAAAAATTTTCAAACCCATTTTAAACAAGTAGGTTTGTAACAGAATCTGTTACTTAACCCACTTCCACACAACAGTTGTGTTTAACAGGGAAAAAGGCGACAAACACAGCATTAATATTCTATATTAAACATTTACATGCTAAATTTGGCTAGTTTCATTTATTTTATTTCGAAAATTTCAATAATTATTACTTATCGTTTGCAAAAACTAATTTATATTTCAAAGAATAAGTATGTAATATTCCTCGCTTTTAAATAGAATAAAAATATTTTATATCAACATACAAAGAATCTCGTATTAAAATATATTTGACGTCATTTCAAACTGATCGATGTCTCAAAAATAAATTTATTTTAATTTATTGTCTAAAAGAATTAAAGTTTCAGGGGCAATTATTGCGAATGGCAATGGTGATTTAATTCCAATAAAAATGGCTTCCTGTGCATTTTAAATGAGTATTAAATTTTGCAGTTTTTTTTAAATAATTATATTACTTCAAATTCGAATTCTTTTCTGAAATTTTCAATGTATTCTAATTTCGATGCGCTGAATTTTTTGACGTATCACACTTGTCCGTAACATTTGTAGTCTGGACTATGAAAGTGGGTGACAGACGGACTGAATGATTATCATACCCTTCATTTTTTACGTTATAAACGTAGTGTGGAAGCTAAAAGTGGGATTAAAGGACCCTGTAAGTCGGCTACATTTATCATATGAAAAACAAGAAGTTCATAAAGAACTAAAATAGCCTACTTTCCTGTTACTTAAATGCTTACTGAAGTTATAATCGGGAAAAAAAGTAGGTACCTAAAGTAAATATCAACAGCCGTTTCTACACTACATTTATACACATTAGGAAAAAAAATCGAAACACAGCACCCAGCTATAATTTAACTTCTAAAATCCAAAATCAACTATTTACCTTAATATTCTTTCGCAAATTAATTAAATATTATTTATCATCTGCTCGTGATTTATTTGTAGTTCGAAGAATAATTAAATATTTATTAATAACAAAAGTAATGAAACTACTCCGAACTGCATTAAAAAATAAGAAATGTAAATTAAAACTAAGCATAATTGCATGCAAAAGTATGCCTTGCCGCTTTCTTGGTAGATAAATAATGAATAATCAAAGAATCAAATTGTGCTACATTTTATGACGTCATTCCAAACTGATTCATGAAAATATTATTTTGCTTCAAATATGTTTAAATAAATAAAGTTTCTCATGCCATTGTTGATTTGGCAACAGTGATTTAAATGACTCAAAATTGAATTTCAATGCTAATTCAATGGGAAATTCGCCGACAGATAGTAGATTTATGTCCGTCCGGACGTACAGACAGACGTACAAAAAGTATGAAAGTTGGGTATCTGAGGTCATAGCTTTCTAACAAAAAAAGAATTTTTAAGATCCGATGGATAGAACCGATTTTGGAAGGGGGGGGTACGGACAGACAGACAGACAGACAGACGGACAGACAGACAGACGGAAAGACAGACAGACGGAAAGACAGACAGACATACGAACAGACAGACAGATGGACATCAACCGCATTTAAATACCTACAGTGATTTAAATGACTCAAAATTGAATTTCAATGCTAATTCAATGGGAAATTCGCCGACAGATAGTAGATTTATGTCCGTCCGGACGTACAGACAGACGGACAAAAAGTATGAAAGTTGGGTATCTGAGGTCATAGCTTTCTAACAAAAAAAGAATTTTTAAGATCCGATGGATAGAACCGATTTTGGAAGGGGGAGGGGGTACGGACAGACAGACAGACGGACAGACAGACAGACAGACGGAAAGACAGACAGACATACGAACAGACAGACAGATGGACATCAACCGCATTTCAATACCTACAGTTATTTAAATGACTCAAAATTGAATTTCAATGCTAATTCAATGGGAAATTCGCCGACAGATAGTAGATTTATGTCCGTCCGGACGTACAGACAGACGGACAAAAAGTATGAAAGTTGGGTATCTGAGGTCATAGCTTTCTAACAAAAAAAGAATTTTTAAGATCCGATGGATAGAACCGATTTTAGAGGGGGGGGGGGGGGGGGTACGGACAGACAGACAGACGGACGGACAGACAGACGGAAAGACAGACAGACATACGAACAGACAGACAGATGGACATCAACCGCATTTCAATACCTACAGTGATTTAAATGACTCAAAATTGAATTTCAATGCTATTTCAATGGGAAATTCGCCGACCGATAGTAGATTTATGTCCGTCCGGACGTACAGACAGACGGACAAAAAGTATGAAAGTTGGGTATCTGAGGTCATAGCTTTCTAACAAAAAAAGAATTTTTAAGATCCGATGGATAGAACTGATTTTGGAAGGGGGGTACGGACAGACAGACAGACGGACATCGACCGCATGTCAATACCTACTTTTTCATTTTTTTAATTCTTTCGAATTAAAAAAAGAAAAGTAGGCAAAAAACGTTTGTAAAAATATTAAATATTGACGGATGAATGTGGCTCAGAAAATTATTATTTCCATTGGATTAACACCGAGGCACCTTGGTTTGGAGACCCGCAGCCAATCGCACTCATTCGACTTTAAAGAATTGGCCCAAGAAGTCCGTGAACATATCCGATCAATTTTCAAGGGGACCCAAAATCTGGTTTCGGAATTCAGTTTTTAGGTAATTAACTAGAATTTGGGTATAAAATACGTCACACTAGAGCTACACGATGGCTGTTGGCGACGGTCATCGTACTTTTAGAACCAAGGTCAAGTGACCAAACCGACACCTGGTCTGGCTAACGCAACCTTACGATAACTAATTTGATAAATATATGATACTAGCTTTATAAACCCGGCGTTGCACGGGTGCACCCTTAATAACCCTAATTAGTAGGTTTTATTAAGTAAACTTTTATTTTATACAAATTGATGCCTCCACTATGGTCCACCCCATCAGGATATTATAATCTCCTCCCATTCTGATATGAGGGGTTGATTTTATCCAGGCCCTTCCGGAGTTTGAGAGCTTTCCCATAGGCCAGTATTCAAATTGCCAGAACAGCTATATGATATAATGGCCTGTTTCTATTTCACAATTAGCGCAAAACGAAACTGCCCAAATGTGGTAAACATTCCACTTCAGATTTCATACAACTCGATAGGGTTGGGGGACCCAGTCGGTAAAGACTTTCGTCTTACATGCGGTAGGTCCCAGGTTCAGGTCCGGGCATCGCCAAAATAACTGCACACCTATGCACGGCTCGTGCAGCCAAAAAATGTCCGACGAATAATACCTCGTATAGAGGAAGGGCACTTTACTTATCCTCCAAATTCCCAACGCTGCGTACGATGTCGCCCTTAAAAGTTGCATTGGGTACGTAATCACCTGTCGGCTCGTAACTTGACTGTGGTTCTAAATTACGACTCCCGTTTCCAATAGCACTCGTGTGCAGCTTTAATGCGACCGATTCAAACTAACCCTAACCCATACAACTGGATGGAAATAGCTACCCTACGTTAAATTTTCAACTTCGCCAAAAGCCGCCAATACCAAAATTCTATCGACCATTACGCCATCTTAACATCAGAAAAAAAAAGGCATTCTATTCATCTTCTTGTATGGTTGGAAAAGTTTTATAAAGTACAAATTCCTTATTTATGCCGAATATATTCCGGTTAACCTAAAGAATCGTGGCCGGCAATTTTGCGCCAAATCTTTTAACCCCGATGGTAACCTTTGGCATAATTAGCAATTGCATTGACAATTTCTAAATGTTAATCTATTTAAATCTTAAACGCATATAATTTATTCTGTAGTTTTCTTATACTAATATTTTATTAATTAGATGCTTACTGATTTTAAATAATTATTTACTTTTTTTTAAATCAATTCTTAGTCATTTTAAAGTTTCAATTTTTTTTTAAAATCTGGTCTGCAATTTAATGAATTTTTCCGCTGTTTTAAGTCGGCCATTTTGAAATTAGGTAGTATTTTTGGTCATTTCGAGATGGTAACCATCTCGGCAAGTGCCGGGGTTTGTTATCACTTCGACTTGGCGACATTTTTGAAAATTCCCCAAATCCGGCCACGATATCCTCCATATCATCATTTCTTACCATTTATAAACATCAATTAAATTAAATTCGGAAACGTAATTAAAATCTAGTTGATGAAATCTGATCTACCATAAAAAAAATGAAAAGATTTAAAATCAACAAATAAAATAAAATACTGATATTCAAATAACAATCCAGAAAATTAAACCCACCTGCTCTTTTTTTTTCTTTTCCTAATTTTCGTTCATGCTGAACGCGCTGAAATTTATTTAAATTGAATTGAAAAGTATAAATTCTAATCTTACAATGTTATTCCTATGGGGAAATCGGCTCACGTTTTGCACCCCTACACCCGTTTGGGTTCGAATAAAAAGTATCCTATAGCCCAGGGGTTCCCAACCGGTGGTACGCGTACCACTGGTGGTACGCGGGAATATTTCAGGTGGTACGTGTGAGTGAAGTGAGCAACATGTTGATATTAATAGCTTCTGTAGCATGAGCAGTGAGCACGCAAACATATTACTCATTATTTTAAAACATTAACAATATTTTAAAGAGAAATCTTAATTAACTTATGGATCGGATGTCAAACCTAGTACCCCTTGATCTTCTTTCAAGCTCTGCTATTTTTGGTGCCTAAGAGTGAAGATAAGTTCCATTACTCTTAATGCTGATATTTTAAAATCACATTCCAACAACAAGTTTCACATTAAAGACCATAACAGTATATTTTGTATGATGATTAATTTTGTGCCGAGTTTGTACTTTTTTTTATTTGTATGTTCTTAAACCTTTGGGTAATAAACAAAACTGTAAATTAATACCATTTTAATCTTTTTATTTCTCCTTTATTATAAGTATGTCGTAAATAAACAAATATCTAACCATTAAATATGAAGTTTTCTCAGGAATTTAATTCAAAAAGCCTTTGAACACTTTTAGAAAAGTAAATATTGTACGTTTATTAAAATATTTAGGTCTGGTGGTACGCAAAAATTTCTCAAAAAGTCAAGTGGTACGCAGGTGCAAAAAGGTTGGAAACCCCTGCTATAGCCTATTCCTGGCTCTAAGCTACCTTCCTTCCAATTTTCAGCCAAATCAGTTAAGCCGTTCTTGAGTTATAAATGGTCTAACTAACACGACTTTCTTTTATATATATAGACTAGCAAATTTATACCCGTTCTTCGCACGGAATAAAAAAATATCAAATATATTCCAAATATGTGTACCATATACCCTGTTATAGGATCATAAACTTATTATTGTTTCCACTTGTTATGAATTATAAAATCCCGTTTCATTGCCTTAAAATTCCAAAATGAAAAATACGCTATAAATGCACTCATAAATGTCATCACAATTCCCTCATAAATACATAAAACTTTTTAGCTCATTTGGCATGTTTTGGGAAATAATTTGGCGAGAAAATAGATATAGCTACCCACACCCATTATACAGCTCTAACACAATGACCTTCGAACAACCGACCAGCTTATAAATTATTTATAAAAGAAATTGCCTATTTGGCGAATTTTAGTTAATAATTTGGCGAGTTTGGCAACGTATTTGGCGAAAAAATAAAGACTTAAAACAAATAGCTCTAGTGCGATGGCCTTTATTAACCATCATAATTCCAGTAATAGCTTAACTATATATTTATTGCTTAAATATGCATACATGCAGTCAACTGAAAAATCAATGAAATAATCATCAAAGAAACCCACAATAAAATCCGGGAATGAAGACTGGCGGAATTACGTCACTTGAAACATGTCAATTATTTTTCAAATAATGAATTTAGTTTCTGAAAGTAATGGCAAAAGAATAAAATAAACATTTTGAATTTTAAATGTTTTCGTTAAAAGTTTTATTTAATTTTTTCAGCCGATGGCATCAGGAAAGAGAAAAAATGATCGGATTTGAGCGAAAGTGGTGTATTTTTTTCAGAAAATTCGAATTTTCTCTAAAAATGGAACAAATATGAAAAATCTAAGCCTCAGGTGCACACGTTTGTATTAAAGGGAATCTATCTTTAAAATTTCGAATTTCTGAGGGCAGTATAAGTAGGTCTTTTACGATCCGAACACAAACAGACACACAGACAGACTCTTTCTTTTATTATTATAGATTTGTTTGAATTTTTACAAATTGAAATTAAACGTCCAACAAATACACTGGAAGTCACCCTTTTTCCCTAAAAGAGCCAAAATTTTGGATTTGGGTAAATATTAATTAAATAGTGTTACGACTTTTATTATAGTTTGACTTTGAGCATAAATTCTAAGTATACTACTTTACAGAATCATTATATCAATTTTTTTTTTAATTGGTAATTTTTCGTATAGTTTTGATTTCCTTTTAAAATGCTAATTTCAAATTGTAACGATTTTAGGCGTTTGTTAAGGTTTAATCAGTGGTGGCGCTAGGAATTGCCCGACGGGTGGGCTGGCGTACCCCGACGGGGGGGGGGGGCTTCGGTATAATTTAAAAAATAAAGGTTTTTTTTAACATTCATTCTCGAATTGGTCCAAATATAACCAACAATCAACATCAAACCGTGAATACTTCGCAAGGTTGTTATTAATATTCAAAAATGAAACAAAAAACGCAATTCATCAAAAAATTTAGAAATCGATTAATACTTTTGTTCAATTATAATAAATTCTATTTCAAACTTTTTTTAAAGCTAAACGCTCTACTATACAGATTTCTTTTCAACTCGATACAAATCCTCAAAAATTTCCACAAAACAAACAGTAGGATGCCTTGCCAAATGATTTTTTAGGGGTGCACATTTTGACAAAAGGGGTACACACATGTGGCTTAAACTCTGTAATTTTTCCAATGGGCTAAAAAACATCTAATTTTACCTGTTTTAGCTTCCACACTACGTTTATAACGTAAAAAGTGGAAGGTTTTATAATCGTTCAGTCCGTCTGTCTGTCCGTCCGTCTGTCACCCACTTTCACAGAAAGAACCACAAGTCCCACAGACAAGTGGGATACGTCATTTTAAAGCAAAAAATCGGAATAGGCTACATTCCAAATTTCATTAAAAAATTTAAATTAGAAGTTTATTTAAAATTTAAATAACTAAATTTTTTTATCTACATTGAAATAACATGCAAATTCTATTTTTATTCATATTTTCACTGTTGTCATCCACAAGTCCCACAGACAAGTGGGATACGTCATTTTGAAGCAAAAAATCAGATTAGGCTACATGCCAAATTTCATTAAAAAATTTAAACTAGAAGCTTATTTAAAATTTAAATAACTAAAAATTTAATATACATTGAAATTACATGCAAATTCCATTTTTATTCAATATTTTCACTGTTTCCATTTCGTTAAACGTACGAGAAACTTTTGTTAAAATAAAATACACTTTTGAAAAAATATTTATTTACGTGAATAATTCGGTTTGGATTGTTGTATTATCACAATAGAGTTCTTTTAATGGTTCTATATATGTGTATGAAGAAATATGCATAGAGAATTCTAACTTGGCATAAAAAAATATGCTAAGTTTCGCTTTTATTTTTAAAGCATCAATTGTACAAATTATATATTTTTTGAACTGTAAATTAATTTAACAAACTATAAATAAGTGAATTTTCGAAAGAAATGTAAATGGGAAATTGTGGCGACAAAAATATTTATTAAAAAAGATTACATCATTATTCTTCGAACTTCAAAAACATTTAGCAAACGATAAAGTCTAATTTTTAAATCTGAGAAAGAAGATTAATGAAAATAGTTAATTTTGGCGTTTAAAACTTTGAATTACAAATAGCTAAAGGCCCTGTTTTTATTAGAATTAAATCACATTTGCCATTCGCAACAATCGCTCGAGAAACTTTAATTCTTTTAGACAATAAATTAAATTAAATTTATTTTTGCGACATCGATCAGTTTGAAATGACGTCAAATATATTTCACTACGGAATCCTTGTATGTTGATATGAAATGTTTTCATCCTATTTAAAAGCGAGGAATATGACATATTTATTCTTTAAAATATAAATTAATTTTTGCAAACGATAAGTAATAATTATTGAATTTTCGAAATAAAATAAATGAAACTCGCCAAATTTAGCTTGTAAATGTTAAATATAGAATTAATGTTGTGTTTGGCACGTTTTTTCCTGTTAAACACAAATATGTGGAAGCGAGTTAAGTGACAGATTCTGTTACAAACCTACTTGTTTAGAAGTATGAAGCCCTATTTTTCCTTATTTAAATTAATTTAGGCTAAAATTACAACATTTTTTTTAGCTCTAAGTATTCCCTACGTGTTGGTAAATTCAGCTAGTGCTGATTCCTCTACAAAACTGTACAGGTATTGGACGACAAAATCGAAGTGACCCTAGTCTAGGATTCTTCCAGATTATATTTTTTAGCATCATTATCTCCAAAATACCGTGGTAGTGGTACACATGGAATGAGAAATATTATAATATGAAGAATTAAAGGATTGGGATCTCTGTTGAAGTTGGCTTTGACTTGAGCTTCCATCTTATGCCAATTTTGAAAAAGTTTCAAATATTTTAATTATTTAAAGGAATAGTTCTTCACAAATTATTTAATGTACAGTCTATTATTCTTTGAAAGCTGCATGGTCTAAAAGAGCTTCAATACCGTCTAACTTTAACTTCGGATCTATAGAAGCTAATTGAAGAGTAACAGTTCTCTTTGCTTTTTATATGACCTTTATACAAACGAAATGTATACTTTTTGAGTGACTCCTCCCAAGTCCTCATAAAGTGATATTGGTGCCGAGACACTTGAGCATCAATTAGCACAGGCGAGGCTCCATAAGCCTAGACTTTCGGGAGTTCCGCACATTGCTTTGCTTTTTTAGAAAAAGATTTGCGGCATTTGAATGCTCAAACGGGAGCTTTTATGATTTTAGAAACGTTTATCTTTCCACTAGCCCTCAGTCTTTTGTGTTGCATAAGTTTTGGCTTCTGGAGTGACTTTTGATCGTAAATGTTCAATTTTCCTTTGTTTTGACCGTTCGTTACTTTTGAGAAAATCAGGTGATGGTCGTCCTAAACTTTTGTTTGCAAAAAATGGCACAAGAATTTCCTCGTCTATGTATTTATTTTTCCAAAGAAAATTTAGCTTTATTCTATGTAAGGTTGTTCATCTCAACATCTCATTTTAAAGGGTTTTTTAAATGTTTTATATTTTATTTTGATTTTTAAGGAAAGATTCATGCAGGAAGTTTGTCATTTTTTTACTCCAAGTTCCAAAAATTGTAATTTATTTTTGAAGTACAATTTTGGAAGCAATCTTGAAAATATTTCGTAGAATTTCCAGCTTTTTATCGATATGTGACTTACTACAGAACCTTAATTGGGAAAACTTTTCCTGAATGTTGCAGAGAGTTTAGGAAACGTTATCATTTTTTTATCGAGCGCAATGCGCCTAAAGTTGAGTCAAAATGGGGCATTATTTTACTTTGATTAATTCATAAAAGTCATTAAACTAAGTGTTATTTAAATGTTTAGAAAAAAAGAGCCATATAGGTACTCATTATTTACACTTTAACAATTGAGAGTAAAACAATTAGGGTATACATATTTTGTAGTTAAAAAAAACCAAGGTCCATTGTACAAAATTTGAAAGCAGTTTTGAAAACATTTTAAGAGATTTCAAACTGCGTAGCATTTTTTACCGGCCAAGACGAGCACAAACAACAAATTTGCTGCTTTTTAATTTTAACACAAAAAAAATATCAATAATCGAGGAAATCATTCTTTTAAAATTAAAATATATAAATATATATATATTAAAATACTTCCAAAAAATCCAATAAAATTAATTGAGGTTAAACATACCACAAGTAGTCTGTTCCTTTACATTCTTTATTTCTTACAAAAAAGCAAATCTTTTAAAAGTGCACTAAGTAAATCCGTTCTGAAGAAAACTCTTAATGAACCCTCCTGCGAAGGTCAACTATGCACCCCCACGACAAGCTCCCCGATGCCATAAATTTGTCAGCAGTGGTGACACATATGATACTAGCTGGAAACTCAAAAGAACGTCCTTTTTTTGTTTTTCCCAGCTTTTAGAGGGTTTCTACAGCCACACCCCCACTGTTTGGGGTGGTGGGACGATAAGAGAAATTACATTTCGCCGCTTAAGGGGTATGCACTCAAGGTCAATTGAAGAAGGGTACGAACCACGACTGAGACGACAGTTTTTGGGAAATGCGAAACAGTGTTGAATTTTGAAACGGTTAAAAGTTTTTTTTTCCCGACTCAAATTTTTCCGATATCATAAGTTAGTTTTACCCCGACGAAATTTAAAATTTCCCCGATGGGGGGGGGGGCTAGCCTTGCCCGACAGGGGCACCCCCTTCCCCCCCCCCCTTGCCCCTCTGCTGCCGCCGCCCCTGAGTTTAATAGACATATCGGCAGCCTTGAATATTTGCCCAAAAAAATATTAGGAAAACCAAGATAGATAAAACAGGAAAATACGTCAGCGATCATTTTTTCCAATGGTTCGAGTTCCGGCACATGGGCATACACCATTTGTATTGATACTTGATCGAGGTTCTAAATTATGAGGAGATGCGTAAGATTAATATATATGATTAATTGGATATGATTAAGCTCCTCGGTTAATGCTAAATTTAGTCAGCCAAAACTAATTACCTACCTACCTACCGACCGACAGGAGTGAAAAGAGTCTTAATGTCCGTTTAAATATGTACTTTATTAAAAACATGACAAAAACACACACAAAACACAATCTTACAAAACGTTTCGAGAATAGGTCCAATCACAAAACACTCGAATCGTTTATGCAGATTCGAATTTAAAACATTGCACATTGGAAGACATTAGTAAAGAACATATTCAGTTAGTACATCATAAAAACAACGGAAAATGTGATAAATAATAAGTGATATTTTTTTCATCTTACAAACTTTCAGTGAAAAAATAGTTTAAAAATTTATTTAATTATAATTTTAATGAAAAAACAGCACTTTTTATTTTTTTAAAAAAGCTTTTAAATAGTTAATTTTTTTTACTAATTTAAAAAATAATTATAAAATAAACATTTTATACTAAAACAAGTATCAAATGTTCTGCTAACATAATTGTTTTAGAAACTAAGAATAACATACAACCTTAAGGTAAGGGCTTCCTTACAATGAAAATAAATTGTTTAATAATTGTCCGATTGGCAAACATAAGAATTTTGTTGATTATTCTTATATTTTTGAGAACCTTTGTTTGCTTTTTACTTCACTAACTCATCTTGATTTGTTATTAACTATATAAACCTTGGAACCACAAATTTGTACTTATTTTTCATTCAAAGGTAACTTGTATTTCAATACAAAAATAACCAAACTATAACAAAATCAGCACCACAAACAATTGTATATTTATCATGGTGTTTCTCTCGACTTAATAATAATAAAAATTGTAATACAATATAAAAATGGATTTCAAAAGTAAAATAGACTGCAGTGAAGATTCAAATATCTAACTAAATCTAACAACCTAAGGGAAAATACATTTCGTAATTAAATTAGCCTGCCTAAACAACCACATTATAGAATACCAAATATTTCAAAGTAAAAAATGTGACATGAAACTACGTGCGATTAAATATATTATAAACAAAAGTAAACAATAAACAAAAATGGAAAATTTAAAACTTGTACATATCTATAACAAATATAAACTATATGTGATCTACATGAGAAAAAACATCCAGTAATATAAACAAAGTAAACAAAACAAAATAATATACTATCACAATTAACAAATAAAAACACTTTTCACCTAATTAATAAGCGCCAAATACATATAGTTGCCTTAAACAACAAAAAAAACATACATTAGTACATGTAAATTTACAAACAATTTACGTATATATTTAATGCAATTCATAATCTCATTGTCTGGACTAATAAAATGTAATAAATGAAATTGCATGATTATCCAAAATACATTGGGCAAAAACAAAGTATAAAGTTAATAAACTTAGAGTAAATAGCTGAGCTAGGCTGTATTTGCCTCTCTCCGTGACCAACAACTTAAAATAATAATAATTTATTAATTTGAAACACAACCAATTCAAAACGTATGATTTAAAACTTTGAGAAATACCTATTTAAAGTTACTAAAATAGCTGGTAGTTGGCAAAATAGTTTGGAGGATTGCAACAGAAATTTTAAATCCTTATATAGATAATATGCCTATATAGTTGTAGCATATATAGTTGCCATGTAAACTAAATTATATATTTTATTTGGTTATGAATTTATTCATTTTGTTCAATCAATATCAACAATGATTAAATTGAGGACACTTGAATCAGAAATGCAACTTGTCTGTGTATTTATATTCAAAATAATACTATGACATTTTTCAAATTCAAGTTTTAAAAAAAAAATGTATAGATTTAAAGAAAATAGCTAACACACACACTTGTGTTATATCCGACTATTCTAATACCACTGTGACCAAAAACAATATATAAAAAATAAAACTAAGTCAAAATGTATGACAATGTAACATTTTTTGTAAATATGAAACAAAATACGGATTAAGTGGAAGTCAAACACTTTTCTTCTTTGTTCACTTATGTTAACTCTATGGGACTGCATTGTATGAAAACTGTCTTTTTAAAAGTTCATTAAATGGCTTTTTTGTATAAGGAAGACCAGAAAGTTTTGTAGGCATACCAGTACAGTATTTCATTTTATCTTGGCACATATTTAAAAAATTTAATTTAATTTTTCAATTAAATTTTTTAAAAACTAGGCAAGATTTTACATGGGAAGAGTGTTTGGATTTCTCTCTTAAGGATCACAGCATAAATTTTACAGATCATAAAACATCATGCATATAAATTGCTGCAATATACCTGAATACTTTCTATTTGGCAATAGAAACATACATCTGGATAAAATAACTTTTAAAGATTATTTGTTAGATTACAATTCAGTCAGAAATATTATTTCTTTACATACTTGTATTTGTATTCAAAATAATACTTGAAAGATTAAGAATTTCACAAATAATTTTCTAATGTTATAACACAGGTAAATTTACCTGATAAACAATTATAAATGTACTACTTTGTAAAAGGAATTTATGATAATATATATTAGTCTGAAAATGAATACTTTTCATCATAAATTGTTAAAGATTTTCCAAAAATATTTGCAAATTAAAATTGGCATCAAATTGTAATTAATAGAAAGAGCTGCACATGTAATATAGGTTATATTTTTTTTATGTAAAGAAATAATTTTATGAATTTTTCAGAAATATATCACACAGATCATAATCTAAATATTGTATATAGATGAAAAACTAGCTACATTTTTGAGCAATGTATGATGAAAATAGTAAAATAGTGACTTGTTTTCTTTTCACAGTTTAGCTGATACCAACAAATGCTCCATGTCTTTCAGGGCATTCTCAATGTGTAGGTAAAGCTTGGCTGCACTGGTCTCTGGGCAGCGATTGAAAGCAGATATTGTGAAGGTGAACCTGAAAAACACAATTAGGCATGTAACAGAAACTGTCACGTCACTTGGAACCGCTTCTGAACAAAATTCATAACGGCCAAAAATAGAATTATTAAACTTTTAACGGCAAACTTAGCTATATTCATTTATTTTCTTTTTTAAACATTTAATTATTTATTTGTATTTTTTAAACATTTAATTATTTATTTGTATAAATATGCAATAATGTCTCCTCTTAAACAGAAGCAACATATTTCATAACATTGAAACAATTTTTATCACCTTTTCGAACACGCAACTATAGGAAGTGATTTTTTTTAATAATTTTAAAAACTCAAATAAAATCATTTGTATTAAGACTTCATTTTTTTCACTAAATAAAAAAGAACATTAAAATAATAAAAAAAAAACACTGCACTAATGAAAAATTATTTTTGTCTTTTGCTTTTTAAAAGAAAACAAAGAAGGTTTGTAACAGAATCTGTCACTCAGACCGCTTTCACACAATATTTGTGCTCAACAGGGAAAAAGCACCAAACAACGCTTTTAATACTACATTAAACATTTACAAGCTAATTTTGGATAGTTCTATTTATTTTCTTTCAAAATTTTAATAATTATTCATTATCGTTTGCTTAATTTATTTTGATTTCTAAGAATAAATATATAACAATCCTCGCTCTCAAATCGAAGCTAAATATTTCATATCAACATTAAAGAATACATCACCTTCAAAACCTAACTACACCTAAAATAAAATAATTAGTATTAAGGCATCATTATTCATCATTTAACACTAAATAAAAAGAAACAATGACCTTTTCCTTTTAAAAAAATAGAACGCCTTGTGCCGATTTCTAAACACATAATATGATCTATCAAAGAATCCCATTTTTGTGACGTCATTTCAAACTGAGTTATATTAAAAAAATTCTTCACATTTTTGCTTTATACATTATCCCGCGTTATTTGAGTTGCAATAGTGATTTTAAAAGAAATTGGCCTTGTTATGTTATTTAAATGAGTTTTAAATTGTGCAGCATTTTTAATAATTGAAGTACTTTGATTTTGAATTTCTTGAGATTTTCAATTATTTTTAGTTTTTATTTACTGCATTTTTTTATGTATCACACTTGTCTGTAGAATTTATAGTTTGGGCTGTGAAAGTGGGCAACAGACAGAGCCTTCATAAAAGCTACCACTTTATACAGTATAAACATGAATATTTTCAATCACAAATAGGTTTGTGTTAGTAAATGTCACTTAAATTAATACATCAATGTTTTATACCGCAATCTGTCAAGTTATTCAGTAAATGTTACATAGTACAAAATGCTACCCAAAGCAGAGGTGCCTTATATCAAACAAACCCAATTTAAAGAAGAAGTGCCACATTTTTATGTATCCAAAACTTTTTTCCAAAGGGGCTGCTTTATTCTCGGCTTTGCACCCTCGACACATTCCCCAGAACTGATAGCCATTTTTTTGTGGCACCATCTCGACAACTCTCGCTACCATATTTGAAGCTCATATTACAATGAATCTGAGCTCTCTGTGTAGGTTAAAGTATGACAAGACTTTGAATTTTGCTGAGAAAACCCAAGGCAAATGGGTACTAGAGGGATATTTTACATGCAACATAATCATATGACATGTGTGCCCACAATTTTCCCATGCAGAGAATCTGACTACTCAGCCGGGGCTCGAACCCGCA
The DNA here is from genome assembly GCA_019343175.1 of Oedothorax gibbosus. NCBI lineage: Eukaryota > Metazoa > Arthropoda > Arachnida > Araneae > Linyphiidae > Oedothorax > Oedothorax gibbosus. The sequence continues at coordinate 30,181,332 of CM033276.1, forward strand.
AACTTGGGCTTATGAGGCGGACACATAATACAGGTATACAAAACTTGAGAAATATATAAAGGTTAAGCATAAAATGGCTTAAAATAGCTTCTTGGAAATGTTTTAAGATTATTTAGAAAATTATTAAAATATGTAATTAGGCTATCTTTTATGAATTTTCTGTCAAATAACAAATTTAAAAGCCCTTTTTAAAAATTCAGAGACATTTTTTATTAAAAACATTCAGAGATTAATGGGCTAAAATCTCTTTGTGTAAAACAACACACGAGCACATCATACTTATTATTTTCAATATTGTAAAATACTCCATATCCGTCTTCTTTCATAGGCAGAACACAGCCCCCATTGCATGTGTATCCAACACAGCTGGTAGATAAGACGAAATTTCCACTTCCACCACTGTAAAAAAATACAAACACATTCTTAACCCTCTGATAAACACAAGTTGGCTAAAGTGTAAACTTGTATTGACTGCATAAGATTAATATTTAAATATTAACTGAAAATTTAATTTCAATTTCCTAAATTGAGTTCGCATTGCCACCCACAGGTCCGGGGATCGAATCCTGGATTGGACGAGGTTGACCCATCCTTTCATCCCTTGAGTGGGTCGATAAAATGGGTACCACGCATGCTTGGAAACTAAACACTGGGGGTTCTGCGTGAGGCTGACCACCTAACCAGGACATATGCCTAGCACCCCAGAGCCCTTGGTCACGAAAGCTGAATTGGGCACTGCAGGCCTTGGCCCAGTGATGGGCTATTGTGCCGAGGAGTTTAGTTTTAGTTTAGTTTCCTAAATTAAGGATACTGCCTTCTTAAAAATTTCATTTTCTTTACTCTAGTTTGACAAGAGCACAGATTCTTACCGACTTTTTGTGGAAAACTATTTCTAAGAATAATTTAAAATTTTAAAGTAACAAAAATAATCCCTCATTTGTTGAAGCAGTTAAATAATCTGAAATGCAGGTATCAAAAGTCAATTTTAACAGAAATCTTCAATTATTTAAAAAAAATTTGGCACAAGGGTCCCTGAATTACTTCTTGGGAATATTGCAAAATCGTGTCTTTTCAGAATGAAAATAGTTATCAAAAAACTTCAGTTCATATTAAGTAATTATAGGAAAAATCAATTAATTTCCAGGAGTAAAATTGCTATTTTTGATATTTTTCAGAAATCGTAAATAAAACATTTTTTAAGAACCCTAAAAAAAAATTTCCAGAACATTTCAAGGAATCCAAAAAGGCAATGAAACACTTAATATAGCCATTTTATAGTGACTTGAACTTTTAATATTAATTTTTTTTCAATAAATGTTCTTTAGAATGCTGTGTTAATTTGTTCATAATTTAGTTTAGATCATGCTTCAAAGTGAGTTGAAAGTAAGGTTACCTTTTTATCCAAGAAGGATCTAAAAATAACTCTGGCACAGGGATTCCTTCTTCTACAGACATTAGATACAAACCAAGTAAGTGTCTATCACAACCTAGAACAGAAAAATAGTTATTTATGCAACAAGTGTGAAAAGTATCACTTTTTAAAACTAGTGGATTTTATTTCACGATCGAGGTACAAGCGAGTGAAATAATGACACGTGTTTTAAAAAGTTTACTTTTCACACGTGTTTCATACACCTATTTTTTATAATTACGTGAAAAAAATCAAATCTCATTGGTTCAAAAATAATTCACGTGCTATTTTTTTTACGTAAAGAGGTTCGGCATCGATAAATCTCTGGAACTACAAAAGGCAAACTTATTTTTTAGGTTAAAGTAAAACATTTGAACACAGTTTGAACATGGATACTGATTCAAAAATAAAAATAATAACATTCACGCACATAATATTTATAAATAAAGCAGATCAATAAATTTCTGGATTTTATGAATATTATGAAATAGAAATTTACTTTAAATGTTGGCATCTTATGAAAAGAGTGAAAAAAAGTACTTTTTTTCACTGCTTTTGGGTGAAAAAAAGTAATTTTTTTATCACTGTTTCTAAAAAGTATAACTTTTCACACGCGTCTGATATTAAAATTATAGTATAAAATGGATTTTTTCATGCAATTATAAAAAAATAGTTATACATTTATTATTATATATTAATAAAATACATTATTATAAATTATACAATTTTCTAATTACAAATTAAAAATACAGGGTGGCGCAAATAAAAGTGGCCCTGTATGCAGCTACAAATGCAATGGAACAATTGAAGACTTCTGAAGACCTTTAAGTCGAATTCATAAATTATTCAAGCATCAATGGCCACTTAGCAAACCTGTTATTGCATAGGTTGGATTGGATAAACCTCACGCTAAAGCTACACATGGGTTATTGGCGAATTTATATCTTAGTGCGTACTGTGTAAGTGTGAGTTGATCCATATACAACTGAAGATGACACTCACAGAACAGATTATAGTGTTTGCTGTTTAATGTTACATTAAAAAAATTGCCGAAAGAGTGTGGTGTAAATATTTGAAAGAAGGGTTTAATGCTTAAGACAAAATTACATTTAACCCTTTCACTAAATGCCTCTTTTCGACTTTAATGCTTGCTATAAATAATGCTTTATTTCAAAACCCAAACCTCTGTTTTCTGTGCAATCTTTCATAAGATTCTTGAACTTATCAGCTGCTCTCCGCATAAGTTGCAGTTTTTCTCCAGGCTAGAAAACAAAAGATAAACAGTTCAAACAATACTGTCTGTCCATTACTAAGTTAAGTTTAAATACTTTCTAAGAACAATTCAATATTAGTTGGGGATGATTCAATTATATTATTTTAAGTAATTTTTAGATAAGATTTCCCATACATTTGGGCATTTATTTTACATTTATCTGAATTATTTTTTAATTAAATTATCATATTGACAACATATTACTAGATTTACATCAATATTAGACAATTTTTAAAATAACAAGAAGTTCTTAAAGAACTAAAATAGCCTACTTTCCTGTTACTTAAATACTTACTGAAATTCTAATCGGGAAACAACTAGGTTCATAACAGTAAATATCATCAACAATCGTTTCTACACTAGATTTACACACTTTAGAAAAAAAATCGCTAAACACAGCATCCAGCTATAATTTAAACTTCTAAAAGCCAAAATCAACTATTTTCCTTAATATTCTTTCACAAATAACTTAATATTATTTATCGTCTGCTCGATTTATTTGTAGTTCGAAGAATAATTAAATATTTATTAATAACAAAAATAATGAAACTACTACAAACTGCATTAAAAAATGTAAGCAGAATTGTATGCAAAAATATGCCTTGCCGCTTTCTTGGTAAACAATCAATGAACAATCAAAGAATCACATTGTGCTACATTTTATGACGTCATTCGAAACTGATTCATGAAAAAATTATTTTTCTTCAAATATTTTTAAATAAATAAAGTTTCTCATGCCATTGTTTATTTGGCAACAGTGATTTAAATGACTCAACATTGAATTTCAATGCTAATTCAATGGGAAATTCGCCGACAGATAGTAGATTTATGTCCGTCCGGACGTACAGACAGGCGGACAAAAAGTATGGAAGTTGGGTCTCTGAGGTCATAGCTTTCTAACAAAAAAAGAATTTTTAAGATCCGATTGATAGAACCGATTTTGGAATGGCGTACGGGCGGACAGACAGACGGACATCGACCACATGTCAATACCTACTTTTTCATTTTTTTTAATTCTTTCGAATTAAAAAAAGAAAAGTAGGCTAAAAATATGCCTTGCCGCTTTCTTGGTGAACAATTAATGAACAATCAAAGAATCACTTTGTGCTACATTTTATGACGTCATTCAAAACTGATTAATGAAAAAATTATTTTGCTTCAAATATTTTTAAATAAAGTTTCTCATGCCATTGTTAATTTGGCAACAGTGATTTTAATGACTCAAAATTGAATTTCAATGCTAATTCAACGGGAATTCGCCGACAGATAGTAGATTTATGTCCGTCCGGACGTACAGACAGGCGGACAAAAAGTATGAAAGTTGGGTCTATGAGGTCATAGCTTTCTAACAAAAAAAGAATTTTTAAGATCCGATTGTTAGAACCGATTTTGGAAGTGGGGTACGGACATCGATCCGCATGTCAATACCTACTTTTTCATTTTTTTAATTCTTTCGAATTAAAACAAGTAGGTTTGCAACAGAATCTGTCACTTAACCCGCTTCCACACAACAGTTGTGTTTAACAGGTAAAAAGGCGAAAAACACAGCATAAATATTCTATATTAAACATTTACATGCTAAATTTGGCTAGTTTCATTTATTTTATTTCGAAAATTCAATAATTATTTCTTATCGTTTCTTATCGTAATAATTATCCCTAATTATTTCCTATCAACGTACAAAGAATCTCGTAGTGAAATATATTTGACGTCATTTCAAACTGATCGATGTCGTAAAAATTAAATTTTAATTTATTGTCTAAAAGAATTAAAGTTTCTCGAGCGATTGTTGCGAATGGCAATGGTGATTGAATTCTAATAAAAATGGCTTCCTATGCTTTTTAAATGAGCATTAAATTTTGCAGTTTTTTTTAAATAATTGAAGTACTTCGAATTTGAATCCTTTTCTGAAATTTTTAATGTATTCTAATTTCGATGCGCTGAATTTTTTGACGTATCACACTTGGCCGTAGCATTTGTAGTTTGGGCTATGAAAGTGGGTGACGGCCGGACAGACGGACTGAACGATTATAATACCTTCCACTTTTTACGTTATAAACGTAGTGTGGAAGCTAAAAATCGTTTTCTTAACGTATACGTGATTAATTTTTATGATTTTGTGCTCATAAAGTATATTTACTTGAATTACAAATAATATTTATAAATATTATTTGTAATTTTAATTTAATTTTATTTTAAGTTTGAAAACAAAAAAAATTGGTTTTGATTTTAAAATAAATTCAATTTTTATTTAAACTATATATTTGACAAAGGTTACAACAGAAAAAATGGTATTACTTTTCAGTATTAAACAAGAAAAAGTTAAGAGTTTTTGAATTTTTTAAATAATGTCATTTACATTTCTTAATGTAAATTGAAATGTTCTGTAATGTTGTCCTTGCGTATCACACTTGCCTATAACTAATTTATAAAATTAGTGGCTTTATAAATTTTATTTTATACTCGGTTTGCAAATAAACAAACAGTAAAAGTATAAGTCTACCGTAGAGATAGCATTTATGCCAAAATTGCACGGCCGAAAGTTGCTACAGAAATTGGAACAGTCTATTAGAAGTAGGGTATAAACATATTAGAGTGAGATAGAAGCCATTGCTTTCGACTTTACCGCCGTTGCACGGAAACATCGAATGCAAGACTTGCAGTACAGTCAAACCTCGTAGACCTAAACTAGCTTAAGCGAATCAGAAAGCATTTTCCAACTTGTTTGACTTTAATACTAAACTGTTTTCTTAATATGAAATATTTTACATGAATGAAAAATGGTGTAGTTTTTTTTACTTAAATATTTCAATTTTGTTTATGTTATCGGTGAAGAACATTCGAAAACATAATTGATTTCGCTTTTATCCAAATTTGCAATTTTGTCCAATGTTTTTAATGTTTGTCCTTATGATAAGTACATTATAAATTGTACATATCTTATTTTTAGCCTATTTTCCTTTTTTTAATTCGAAAGAATTAAACAATGGAAAAGTAGGTGTTAACATACTGAAAAGGTCTGTCCATCCGTATACCCCTTCCAAGGATGGTTCTATCCCTCGGATCTTAAAAGTACTTTGTTCGAAAGGTATGACATAAGACACCTAGATTTAAAACCTTTTGTCCCCTTGCCTGCATAGTCCGAACGGACATCGGTATTCCTGTCTCTAGACAAATGTCGATTCTATTTAAGACCAGCGAAAAAAAATCGTGTATTTAACTTGAATTTCTTCAAACTTAAAAAAAAATTAACTGTAATGATAAACACAAAAATATAATTATTTGTTATTAAAATTATAATCACATGACACATATTTTAGTTTGAAATACTTTAAATTAAAACAAATATTGAAAAATAAAAGTTTATAATGAATTTTTTTGTATTTTAAATCCCAGACCTGATTATTATTCATGTATTTCAATTTAAAAAAATATTTTTTTAATTAATCTATTTTTAGAGAAGTAGCTTAAGGTTGAATAGAATAAAAAAGTAGGTTTGTAACAGAATCTGTCACTTAACTCGCTTCCACATATTTGTGTTTAACAGGAAAAAACGCGCCAAACACAACATTAATTCTATATTTAACATTTACAAGCTAAATTTGGCTAGTTTCATTTATTTTATTTCGAAAATTCAATAATTATTACTTATCGTTTGCAAAAATCAATTTATATTTTAAAGAATAAATATGTCATATTCCTCGCTTTTAAATTGAATGAAAACATTTCATATCAACATACAAGGATTCCGTAGTGAAATATATTTGACGTCATTTCAAACTGATCGATGTCGCAAAATAAATTTATTTTAATTTATTGTCTAAAAGAATTAAAGTTTCTCGAGCGATTGTTGCGAATGGCAAATGTGATTTAATTCTAATAAAAACAGGGCCTTTAGCTATTTGTAATTCAAAGTTTTAAACGCCAAAATTAACTATTTTCATTAATCTTCTTTCTCAGATTTAATAATTAGACTTTATCGTTTGCTAAATTTGTTTAAAGTTCGAAGAATAATTATGTAATCTTTTTAATAAATATTTTTGCCGCCACAATTTCCCATTTACATTTCTTTCGAAAATTCACTTATTTATAGTTTGTTAAATTAATTTACAGTTCAAAAAATATATAATTTGTACAATTGATGCTTTAAAAATAAAAGCGAAACTTAGCATATTTTTTTTATGCCAAGTTAGAATTCTCTATGCATCTTTCTTCATACATATATATAGAACCATTAAAAGAACTCTATTGTGATAATACAACAATCCAAACCGAATTATATAACATAAATAAATATTTTTTCAAAAGTGTATTTTTATTTTAACAAAAGTTTCTCGTACGTTTAACGAAATGGCAACAGTGAAAATATTGAATAAAAATGGAATTTGCATGTTATTTCAATGTAGATTAAATTTTTAGTTATTTAAATTTTAAATAAGCTTCTAGTTTAAATTTTTTAATGAAATTTGGCATGTAGCCAAATCTGATTTTTTGCTTCAAAATGACGTATCCCACTTGTCTGTGGGACTTGTGGATGACAACAGTGAAAATATGAATAAAAATAGAATTTGCATGTTATTTCAATGTAGATAAAAAAAATTTAGTAATTTAAATTTTAAATAAACTTCTAATTTAAATTTTTTAATGAAATTTGGAATGTAGCCTAATCTGATTTTTTGCTTTAAAATGACGTATCCCACTTGTCTGTGGGACTTGTGGTTCTTTCTGTGAAAGTGGGTGACAGACAGACAGACGGACGGACAGACGGACTGAACGATTATAAAACCTTCCACTTTTTACGTTATAAACGTAGTGTGGAAGCTAAAAAGAAAAGTAGGCTAAAAATGGAATAATCCAGAGTAACTTTGCACTAAGCAATATTAATTAAAAATAACACTGAATTTTGATCACAGGAAGCTTAATTAGTTTTAAATAATCAGTGCCATTTTTAGCATTTAGATAATAAAATTAAGAACCTTTTGAGCACCCATAAAACAGCTACAAATTATTTAGTTTAAAAAATACACATAGGTGCAATAGTTACTTTTAACATATTGTGGCCAGAATTTCAAAACCCAAAATCAGGACATTCTATATTTCTGCCCCCCCCCCCCCCCCTCCCTCAACAATATTCCATACCGTACTCCCTCCTTTCATAAATTTCAAAAAACAGTGTAATTGATAATCAACTTAAACTGAGAAATAACTAATAAATAGTTAACATTATCCCTACAGCAATCAAACATAAACTAAAAAGTATTTTAAGGTCATTTGAACTTTTTTAAACAAAGAATATTCAGAAATGTTTTGGTAAAATCGATATTTCATTTAAATTTATCTGGTTTTTCGGGATTGTACCAGAAAAGCGGGACAATTTGGTGAAACATTGAGACAAAAAGTGGGACTCTCTCTCGAAAAACAGAACACCTAGTCACATAATTCTAACACTTTAGAATTGCCAAAATAATTATAAGGAAACTGAAAAACATAAATAAGACATTTACCGATAGTCTGTCCTCGATCATAGCATGTACCCAATCCACAACCTCCGGAAAACAGGAACGCATGGTTTCTGTACGACCATGGTAAAACTGCCTGGTGGCAGCTGTCACATATGTAGCAGCAGGCCTAACAAAGTTGAAAACAGAATTGAAAAGCTTAGTGGAAGCGACATTAAAAAAAAAATTAGATTTTTGTGTCCTTTAAGAGGGACTGTCAGTCCCATAGAGCTAATGCATTAGTTTTGAAATCACATCTTTTGCAAAAGACTTGCTTTGCCATGTTATCCCCATTTACACCAGGTATGGGAATCATCATAACATCAATTTAAAACAAAATTGAAAAAAATATAACATCCTGTTATTTAATTATTAATTGATAGTTTAAAATAGTGTCGCCATCTGCTGGGCATTTTTGGCATTTTAAAACTTCAAAAATATGTAATTAAATAACTGCATAACATTTTCGGTTCGAATTTGTTTCATTTCGATTTCATGTTGATTCCCATACCTGGGGAAGAAGGGCTAACATGGCAAAGCAATAGTTCTGCGGGAGTTGCGATTCCCAAACTAATGCATTAGCTCTATGGGACTAACAATCCCTCTTAATGAAAACAAGTTTCCCCTTTTTATAAACTTAAAAGTTAAGTATATTTTTTAACGTTTGCAAGTACAGTTTTTAACAGATTAAAGTGCAAACTATAAACTTTTAAGCTTCTTTCCTCGTTTTCACCTTATTGTCACGTTCTTCTACTAAGCTCTTGAATTTAGAAAGGATTGAAAAGCAAAAATTTTTCAATAACTTTTTTAATCAATATACAGAATAACCCATTTATGGCATCATTCAAGGGACTAAGATGTTTTATATGATGTTATAAATGAGGAATGTTATAAACAAGGCAGAATATTAGGTGTAGTAAATCATGTCAATCAGGGCCGGTTTTTCTAAATAGGCTAAGTAGGCTGTAGCCTAGAGCGGCGAATTTTTCGGGGAAGCCAATTAAAGCGGCATTCGACATTAAAAAATTATTATAAAGATACGAATATTTTTAAGAAAGAAAACAATAACTTAAATTAATGTGTAAACCGTAAACGTATTTATAGTACTAATATTTGGTAGCAAACATGGTTGCTGTGAGAGGGCAATTGCACCCCCTCGGCCCCTTCTCACGGATTTCGAAGTTGAAAGAAAAATAGTATAACATTTTTTAAAAATTTGCCTATTTCGCTTTTGATTTAGTGTGTAAAGGTACATAGATGATTCTAATATGTGTATCTATTTTAAACAGCACATACTATCCTATATTTTGCAGCTAACCAGCTACCTTTCCTCGAAGGGGGAGAATATTGTGACAGGGGCGGCAAATCTTTAAATCCGGCCCTGATGTCAATTACATATTATGTACTCATATTATTCATTAAAGTTATAAAATGACATCTATTGATTACATTTTAACCCTATGTGCTATTAGTAGTAGTTAAATTGATTCTCTTAAAATTCTTTTTAAGCGGGAAATTTATATTTCAAATTCGGTGACTTATCACATAATTTGGCAAATAAATAAAATGTAAATAGCATAAACGAATTTTTAATTTATTCAGCTTTCAAGTGGGTTAAAGCCATATGTATGGATTAACTTAACTTTGCTTCCACTAAGTTTCGAAAATTATTCGTTATGCTTATTTGCAGTCATATTAATCCTGACCTTTCTCTATAATAAGTGTATATTTTTAGTTTAGTTTAGTTTGAATTATCGTCGCACTAGAGCTACACGAGGGCTATTGGCGACGGGCGTCGTATTTTAGAAGCACAGTCAAGTGACGAGCCGACACCTGAGTATGCACCCAACGAAACCGTTAAGGGCGACATCGTACGCAGCGTTAGGACTTTGAAGGATATTTGACGTGCACTCCCTCTACACGGGGTATTATTCGTCGGACATTTTTGGCTGCACGGGCCGTTTATAGGTCGGCAGTTATTTTGCCGATGCCCGGACCCAAACCTGGGACCTTTCGCATGCTAGGCGAATGCCTAACCGACTGGGCTTCCCAGCCCCCATAAGTGTATATTAATTAGGACTATTATTAGATGGCAAAATATATCCATTAAACGAAAAAAATTATATTTACTTTCCATGCATTGAGTAGTAGGCCAGTTGCAGTGCAAACTGAGCATACGTTTCGGGATGGAAATCATGTGGTTTCAGGAAGGATTTCCCATACTGTGTAAAACTACCTACAAACATATCTGCATCATCTGTCTGAAATAAAATAAAACTATTTAATATAACATTTTGTGCTTCTAGATCTTATTTCAACAAACTTTAACTTATAAGGCAGTTAAGTATGTATTAATGTTTTTGAAAAAGGTACAAAAAAAGATAAAAAGGCGATTGGAACCTTTCATCGGAAAACCTTTGCATTCAATAATAGTAAAAAAGCCAATGTATTTAAATTGCAAAAAGAAAGTTTAATAAAGATATAAAAAAATGTTGTATGCTTTTTAGATTTTTAGAAATTTTCTTTTTGCAATCAAATTAAATTGGATTTTGAACTCCTATAGCATAATTACATTTAAAACATTTGATAATACACAAAAATTAACAAATAATTTATATATTATTGTATATTGATGACTTTTAACATGTTCAACCTAATCTAATTGAATTTTAGTATATATGGCATGAATATTATTAAATATAATTTTTTAAACAAATATATTTTACTCACTGTTTTCTTATAGGTAAATTTAGCTTTTTCTATAGCATCTTTAAGGTAATCGTCCAAGTGAAAATCAAGGCGTCTAGGAGGCAATAGATCTCTTTCAACATTTTTATTGCCCTGGGGGAAAAAATAACAATAAAATATGTTAGAAAAAATCAACTAAAATAATAATGATTCAAACTCAAGTAGCATAGAAGACTTAAAAAAAGGTTGCAAATCGGTTTAATTCGTGGCATTTCCGTTTCTTTTAAAAAATTGTTGTTGCAGAAACGTTATTTTATTAGGTTTAAAAAAACGGTTTTTTTGCACAGTGGCAATAATAACAAGGTTTTGTTAATGGATTTAATTGGTTGCACGAGCGGAACCCCCAGTGTTTAGTTCCCAAGCATACTTGGTACCCATTTTATCGACCCACTCAAGGGATGAAAGGATGGGTCAACCTCGCCCAATCCGGGATTCAACCTGTGGCGTGGCAATGCGAAGCACTACCACTAAGCCACTGGGCTCTCCCACATTTTTAAAAAATTGTACAATATTTTTTCCGGAGAAATGTTTATTGGTAAAAGTGATTTGCAAAATTTTAACGTAAAATCTAACAAGGGAGAGTAACAGCAGAAAAACTCACTTAAACTTTAGTACTACTGTAACACATGCAAATAAATACTTTGGAAAAATGTCTCTTGATATAAGAATGTATGGTTGCAAAACTCACATTCTCCAAAGTATAACTACGAAATAGGGTCTGTTTATTGGCAACTTTTGATAGATAAATAAATGTGGCTTCCTGTGGTGGTGTTGTAATATCATGCCAAGTTGCATCAACCTTTGTATGATGTTTTTCACATTTCCGATTGCATCATGTTTATAGTGTAATCACACACAATATTGCATGCATCAGTCATTCAATGTTAAATCTCATTCGTTGTTTCAGTTGGAAAAAGCCATAATCAATCTTATAAACATCTGTGTGTCTTGTTTCTTTGGCTCTTCCAATAAAATCATTTTCAGTCGACGAACGCAACCTCACTGTGATTTTATTCAACACTTCCTAAATTCGATTGGACGCAATCGCCAATAAACATACCGGACCTTTTATCTTCTTTATACTTTGTAAAATGGGAGTTTTACAACCACTCCCTTCACAATATAACTAACCTTCCACACTCCTCCACATTCTTGCAAAGAGACGTAGAAGTAATGGTTCACAACAACTGGTACCAAACCATCATAGGGAGTATGCTGAATTAAGAAATATTTAAGTTGTGATTAAAAAAACTTGTTTTTTCAATGAGTGAAATAGTTATAATAGTTAAAATAATTACAAATGTGGTAAGTAAAGAAGGTATAAACAGTCAAACCTTGTTGAAAAGAACTAAATATTTCACACTAACCCAATCTCATGTCGAAATCATATTAAAGAGGTTCCACTTGTTTAACAACTTAGCAATCCCAAAAATTTCGACCCAAAAAAAACATTTCTAATCACTTACAAACTTTCACTTTACTGTTCAAAAATATGAAACCGCCTTTATTTGAACACATGTAACAGAATGCAGTTACTTGAGAATTTATTACTTAACAGATTTTAATAAAAAAAAAAGATTGTTCTAAAATAAGATACATACTTTCCCAATATTTTTTAAACTGGAATATTTTTTAAGAATTAACTGAAGCAATAGGTTTGAGATTATTTTATAAAAATAATATTTTGTATTATTGGAATAAAACATTAAGAACCTTACATCTGATATCAATCCAAAAGCACCATTGTTAAATAAAATATTAGCAACAGATTTATCTGACCATCGATTGCAAGGGTCGCCAGTCAATGTGCATTTTGTAACCTGAAAAGTAAAATGCAAATATCACTTTATTTTAACATTCATTATTTTAAAAGCATGACAAAAATTACAAGAAGTAATATTTATCTATAATAATAAAAGAAAGAGTCTGTGCGTCTGTCTGTGAATCTAAAATCCAACTTATACTGCCCTCAGAAACTTGAAAGTTTTAATATGCAGGGTGTACGTAAAAGAATGTCCGAGTTTCAAATTGTGACCTGACATCACGCCTTGTGATTTCTTCCTTTGGGGCTTCGTAAAAGATCGGGTCTACGTTCCACCCCTACCCCACGATTTACCAACCTTGAAAGGTAGAATTGCACAGGCTGTTGCTTCCATTACTCCGGACTTGCTGCAGACAATATGGGAAGAATTGCATTTTCGTTTGGATGTGTGCCGTATCACTAAAGGCGCAAACATTAGCACTTAGGTGACTAGGTTTTTTACTAGGTTAGTTTTCCTTCAATCTCATGTATGATTTGTTATATTTAGTATAAAATAAACTCCTATAATATACCATTAAAACTCGGACATTCTTTTAAGGACACTCTGTAGATTCCCTTAAGTACCTACGTGTGCACTTGAGGCTTAGAGTTTTTTCATATTTAATTTTGATTTTTTAATCAATATAAAAAAATATATTTAACACACTGGCCGAAACAGGGCTTGATGTCATCCGTCGATAAACGTGAAAATCCAGTAAGAAGAGCATTTAAAAAAATTACTTAATAAATGTTATATTTTTTCTTATCTCTAGTTTTTATTCATTAAATTCTTTAAATATTACTTTAAAGTTTTCATTTTTTTATTGTTTGCTTTTGCAATTTGCATGTGTCAGCATGAATTTGATTTTGTTTATAAGTAGTCATACTTCTTAAAAAGAAACAAATTTTACGCGAGAGCAATTAGAAACAATAATACTTCTATGAGACCCTGTTAAATAAATATAAATGGTGAATCATATATTTTTGTACTTAAAAATATTTTCAATAAAAGAAAACAAAAAAATAATACTCTCTTACATCTGTTTCATTGTCAGGCTCTGCATCATCTAACACTACTACAAAAAGGGCTGAATTGATAGTTTCCAAGTGAAGTTGGTTTTCTGGGTTTATTTGTAGCAGTCGGTTTCTATTCTGTTAAAATTAAGAAATATATGGTTAACACGATATGTATATTAATTGAAAAAAATACAAATTAAGTTGATTCACCAATGGAGGCTCAAGAAATTATTTTCTTTGAGGATTTCGGTTGCCAACTGAAACATTCGCATTTTGCCGAAGGGGCTGCTGAATAGTCAAAGAGCTGTCCAGGCAGTCAGAAAGTTTCGGGTTCGAATCCTGGAATATGGGCATGGATATTTATGTTATGTGTTTGTTTGCATTTGTCCTGAGATAGACTGCTCCATAAATGTTCGTTAAATCTGTGCAATCGAAAGTCCTGAGCAAGTGCACAATGGCACCACTGGTTTGCTTTGGGTGCCTGCTCAGATGCCACTTGACCAATCATCTAAATTTGGAGGTGCAATTGGCTGTGTTAAAGAAATCTAGAAAAGAGAGTCTGAAAACATACAATCTAACCTAACATGCCCATTTCCATTAAACAGACAACACCCGAGACACGGATATGGGGTATAATACCCGAGCACCACATATATGAATAGTACAGGGGAAATCTGCCTTCATCGACAGGATATATCAGGCCTCTTTGGCGACGATAGCAAGCAATTGCCTAAACTTGTGTCAGGAAACTTTTTTTTTGTTCTTCTCTCGCAGCAACCCTGATTCATGCGAGACACGAGTTTCAGGTTTGTACAACAAGAGAAAACCAAAGGATAACCCCTGTCCCTAATGTCCACCAAGCAGACCTAAATACAGGAAGATTCCTAGTCAATCAAAGGGTTCTTCTCCCAGATTCTTCATATGTTACACACCTTAGCCCACGTTGTTCGGTCATCCAGCGTCAGTGCCCCAACTCCAAAACCAGGACCCTTCTCGGCACACCATTGCTTAATGCGTTGGAACTGTAACTGAAGCTCAGGTGGAGTTAGTACATCCCCATATTCATCCGCAGCATCAAAGGTGAAAATGTGGCCAGCATGGAGAATAATGAAATGTGTTGGGGATAAGGGTTCTTCAAATTCTGAAATAGAAATTTAATTACAGGTAATTTAAATTTGATTTAAATAAATTTGACATAAAAAAAAGTTTGAATACAAAAGGACCCAAAACTCTCAGAAAATATTTAAAACTATTGAATAATATTTTATAAATACCATGAACACAAATATCAAGCAGTTTAGTTTCAGAAAATTTGTCCTATATACACTTTTAAATTTTAAGAACATATTTGCATTATTTTAAAATTATTTACGTTAATTGTTTATGATTATTTAAATCAAGGAAAATATTTATATTATGCAGTCATAAAGATACAATTAAACATTTATCAAAAGCCAAGGTGAAACTATTGGTACTGTAAGTTTTAAAAGTGGTGTTAACGTCTATATGGGTGTTTTAGTTTAAATTAAGTTGTTGAAAGAAATTAAGTGTTCAAATAAGGTATGGTTCATAAAAAGACAAATTTAAAATAACATTATAATACGAAGTTAATAGGTCCTAGTTAAGACTGAAGAATAAATAATTATGTGCATACCTGTATGAAAATGGCATTCCAATCTATCAATAACTTCTCCTGGAATTCGGACTGTATTGAAATATCTTCGGAATTGATGCATGGTCCATGGTACATTGTGAGAACTGTGAGGCTTTAAGCGTTCCCTGTGATATAAGAATAGTTTTTAAAACTTTAGCCCAAGCTTTTCAAGCTAATATCTTCTCATCAGGTACATTCTTTAAAATGTGCTTGGTTTTTTTTTTAATTAGCAACAGTTTATCCTTGACCTATGAATACAAATTTATTAAAAAAGAAACCAGTACTAAAGTTTCTCAGGCATGGGTCAGTTAACTTGCTCTATCCAATAGTAAGTAATAAAATTTAAATTATATTAAACAGTACGTGTGTACTTTTACATACAATTGAGTTTTTAAAAAAAGTCCTTTTGGATACATGTATAGGATTGAAGAAGTAAGCTTCATACAATCATTTTTAAACTAACTGATAAGAAGCTTATAAATCTCCTAGCGTTAAATTAAAAAAAAAAAAATTAGAGATGTTAAAAAAAGTTAAATTAAAAATGGCCCGATAACACCAAATGTGCTTTTGGTGTTAAATTAACCAGAAGAATAATAAGTTATTCTTAATACTGAAAATCAAATGCGCTCCTCTCAAAATAATGAATTGGATAGACATGATTCATGTCTTGAGTGGCAACAGTTTTTCAAAGTGAAAATAATAAATCTTTCGATATATATTTTCTCTTCATCAATTGATGCTTCTGATGCTCATGTGACGCAGAGAACCAATTGTAGAGGGAAGAAATGAAAAAAAAACAATTATTTTCAGTGGGTAGAGCTGTTTCCACTCCAGATGTGAAACATGCTATTGAACTTTAGCCCTCTAAGGGACACGCAATTTGATTGAAGTGCAATATTGTTTCCACTGCACAAGATTTAAATTCAAAATTTTAGCAGGAAATTTTATTTCTTTAAATTTTTTCTATTTCTGTAGCAGATGATTATAAATGACTTATCCGGACATTAAATTTAAAATTCAGTAAAATTATAAAAATTATATTTTTAAAAAAAAATTGTGTGTTGCTGGCAAACTTGACAGTCAGGTGACAGGTTTGTAAGTCTGTATTCCTCAGAGGCTTAAAACATTCAATCCATAGATATCATAGTTAAAGTATTAGATTGGCAGATCAAGTGACCTCCAATGCTAACGACGGGACACGCATGGAAACCAAATAAGAGGGCAAAATGGCCAGTGTTGCTCCCATTTTAGGGAGAAAAATACTATACTATAAAATACCATTTAATTCTAAAATTAAAAAAAAATATCGTAAAAATACTAGCTGCATTTTGGGATCTTTTTAGTGACTTTAAATCCTTTTCTAGTTTTTTTGTAATTTTAGAATTAGATGGGTTTTTTTATTAGTATTTTTCTCCTTAAAGTGGCAGCAACACTGGCCATTTTGCCCTCCATGCGCGTCCCGTCGTTAGCATTGGAGGTCACGTGATCTGCCAATCTAATACTTTAACTATGATATCTATGATTCAATCTGAAGATACAAAAAAAAGGCAGGCACCACTGAGTCAATACATTTTCTTACTCTCTTATCAGCTTCCAGAACTGCAGCACAAAATAGATGCACAGGGCTCCTCTCTCCACCTGGCTTCCAGGCAAGGGTTTCCAGATGGCATCGAAATTGGTAAACCCAGACATGCTACACAGGGGGATGAGCGGGGCACGCTGGGATAGGTAGGCAACATCCTCCCACCATTTCTCCAACTGGAAATACATTCAAATGAAAAGTAGGAACTTTCCGTTAAACATGTTAAACTTCGTAGTTGTTTCTATTAAAATCAAACAAAAGTGTAACAAAATTTTGACATTATTTTTTAAAAATTAAAGCTTCAGCTATTAACTGTATAGCTACTGAGATCCAGTATTTAGAATATTTTGATTTTAAATCAAGCAGTTAAAAAAATACTTCATTTTTTTCTTCTAATGCAAATACAGTTATCAAATTTTTCATCAATGTTTACAAAGAGTAGGGGTGGATATTTTTAGCACTGTGCCCTCAAAATGCTACAATAGACACTAATTAGTAATTATTATTGACATAGTCGAAAACAGGAGTTCCCAACCGGTGGTACGCGGGAAAATTTCAGGTGGTACGCGTGAGTAATGTGAGCAACATTATGCTATTGTTAGCTTCTGTACGCATGAGCAGTGAGCACGCAAACATATTACTCATTATTTTAAAATTAACATTAGTTTAAAGAGAAATATTTAATTAAATTCTGGAACGAATGTAAGTCCCACTACCTTTTAATCTTCTGGCAAGCTCTGCTATTTTTGATGCCATTTGTTACGAGTTACTTGTGTGAGAGTGGATTTTCTGAACTCTTGTACATAAAAAAATAAACATAGAAGCAGAATAAGTGTTGAAGAGCACTTAAGAGTGAAGATAACTTCCATTACTCCTAATGTTGGTATTTTAATCACAGGCAAACAACAAGTTTTGCACTATAAAAGTAAATTTTGTATGATGATTAATTTTTTTGCTGAGTTTGTACTATTTTTTTATTTTCATGTTTTTAGACCTATGGGTAATAAATAAAACTGTAAATTAATACCCTTTTAATCTTTTTATTTCTTCTTTATTATAAGCATGTTATAAATAAACAAATATCTAACCATTAAATATGAAGTTCAAAAAGCCTTTAATTCTAAAAGCCTTTGAACACTTTTAGAAGAGTAAAAACTATACGTTTATTAAAATATTTAGGTCTGGTGGTATGCCAAAATTTCTCAAAAAGTTGTGGTACGCAGGGGCAAAAAGGTTGGGAACCCCTGGTCTAAAATATTATTAAAATTAATTTTGAGAAGAAAAGTTGCAGCAAAAAACAGGCATAAAAGGCATGGAGGGTGTAGTTGCAAAACTCATTTGGCAAGGAATAACTCAGATATCGGGGCCATGCCTTTCTTTGCGTTGCCAGTAGTAAATTCAATTGGACAAAATCAGCAATGAACAGGACGGACCCTATATCTTAGTTACACTTTGGAGAATGCGAGTTTTGCAACTATGCCCTTCATATTTATTTACCCAATTCCTTTCAGACGCTGCTTTGTGCAACAACTTTCTGTGTAATTCCTTTCCGACTCCATTCCTAAACTTTTCAACTATTGCTGTGGTATTCAAAAATTCTTCTTCACTAACGAGTCCTTTTACTGCAAAGAATATAAATACATATTTAAATTAATTATATTTTTCTGATCCAAAATAACAAAGTAACTCATCAATCTAAAAATTCATTTACAGCAAATATGTAAAAATATGAAGTTAGAGATTAATCAAGCAGTGCGTAATGACGTCAGGCTTGGCTTTTTGTTCATTGGCGTGCAATTTCTATGGGATATAGCTGTTAAAAATACGAAATGTGTTTTTAATGATCCCATATAGGAAAATTGTATTATTTAGAATAAGTGGCTTCTCTAAGTTCCTGTTATTCTCATCAGACTTGGTAGATCTTCTACAAAGATTTCGATTGATCCAACATTTGACTAGGTCTGAAGTGTCAACAGCGTGCTCTTGTACGATTTTAAATTCAACAACAAGCTGTTCTAATTTATTTTCAAAAACTGGTTTAAGTGAGCAGTTTGTTCTTTTAAATAGAACATTTAGAAAAAGGTTTCATATGTTTATTTTAATGATTGACACGTTAACTGCAGCACCATTTTTAGAAAAATCGACAATTACTGTCATGTTACGTCAGATACCGTTTTTGGTCACAACGGTCACGTGAGTTTCATGGGATTTTAATCTGCATATTTCAAGTAAAACTAATATTTTTTGATGATTTTTAAGCTGATATTTAGAATCTGCAGCTTCTAATGTTCCAGAAAATGGTATAAGTACGTCATTTTGGGTAGGAAGCAAGTTCCGCATTAATGCCACGTGGGAAGCTAGAATCTATCAAAAGAAAAGCAGAAAAAAAGCTGGAGGGAATTGCGTCACCTGAAACTAGCCAATTAGCTTATGTATTACGTATCTGTAGAGCGTATCGTAAGTACAATAGACCAGTGGTTACAGTGCCACCCCACTCAATTCAAATCATTACATATCTGTCAGTATTTTTTACAACACATTTTTCAGGTACAGCTTTGATATAATGCTGAGAGTTGGTGGCTTGAAAAATTTAACGTAGGGTTGCACTACCTATCGAGTTGAATGATATATGAAGAGGAATGCTTACCACATTTTTGCTTTTACACTTGTAGGCAACATAACACAAGTTGCAGAATCGAGATCGGCTATTATATCATAGCTGTTCCATTTTTTCAACCTCACACTAATATCACAGGACCATTATTAGAAACAACAAAATAATACATGTGTCATAAAATATATATATATATGCTAACCTGAATCTAGGTATTTTGACAGAGTCTCACTAAGATTTGGTACTGGAAGACTTGGAAGTTTTTCATCATGAGCAAAAGTTTTTTCTGATTTTGAAACGTACAGTGCATCTCTGGATGGAAAGTCGGATGGTTCTTGCTTGCCTGGAAACTGCAAAAAAACAAAATGTCATGAAATACTTTACTTTTACACAGAAGATTAGATAAACAGATGAAAACTGTTGAGTCACACAAACTTGAAAGACAAGTAATTTACCAGTACATTATACAATTTGGTTATATAAATCCTAGCAATGAGACAAAACTATTTTTCTTTTTGAGGAATTGATTATGATGGGGCAGTTATAACAACCTACTTTTACATGTAAGTTGACAAAACAAAGATGTAAAACAAAGATTAAACCAAAACAAAGATGTAAATAAAAAGTATATTAGTAGAAGTGCTTGTTTAATTAAGAATTTATAAAACTAACCAAGGCCGAACTAAAGTGTCAACTCATGTTAACTTCAAGATATCAAAGTTAAGCACAAATAAAAATATATTTATATTTGTACAACATATAAATTAAACTAAAGATTGTACTTACTTGTGGTCTTGTAGACATTGTAAACAAAAATATAAATTTCTATTCCATATATCACATGAAATACCCGTTTTTAACTAACGCAAATTCACTACTAAACACAACAGAATAAAAAAATCAATCTCATAACATTATCCGTTCTTCAATTCCATTACCAAATTCGATTACATGCATGATTACATATCACATTCGAAACTAATCTTTTGTTTACTTTTCGATTACAGCACCGGCTGATGCTCTCGCCTCTCAACTCAACAGCCTTATTCTTGCAGACGACACTAGCAGACAGGTTTGGGATTCGGAATTGATGACACACCTCCTTCGGTGGCGATTGCAGCGCCCTCGAAAGTGCTTTAACTTACTAATTGAAGAGCTTAGTGGAAGAACGTGCTAAGTGACAGAAAGGTGAAAACGTCAAACGACAAACTCAGCTTTAAAGTTTGTTGTTTGCACTCAGATCCGATAAAAACGGTACTTGCAAACGATAAAAAACACACTTAATTTAAAGTTAATGACAATAAGGAGCAGTTTGTAATCTTTAAAGAAGTTAATGACGTGTTGATTGACACAAAAATCTCAATGTATTTTTAAAAAAAAGTCACTTAGCACGTTCTTCCACTAAGTTCTTCAATTGTTTTGTTACGACATCCGCTGTGTCAGTTGGTTCATCGGTTCATCCCCTAAAATTAAGGAATAAGGTCGTTTGGAGGACATTTATTTGATCGTCCGGTGATAGAAAGAAAAAAGAGGAGCAAAGGTTGATGCATGCTTGTAGACAGAGTAGAAATTGTTTATTTATGGTCAGGGCAGTGCGGTGCTATTATGTTGAGATGCAGCTGTATTATGAGGATATTGACTAGGGGCTGCATTTTCGAATTTGGGAAATTCCCCATCCCACATCGTTAATTTTTTTAAGCAATTAAAACTTATTAGTAGTGCTTTAAAGAAGAAAGACAGGCCATATCACACACGAAATTTCTGGGCCAAACAAATATTTATAACTCTTCTTATATGAGGGATGGATAAAAAAAAAAGCGTCAATTGTGATAAAATGTTATATGATACCGATTTTTTTTTAATGTTTTTGTTGTCTTTTAGTTGCTTTAATACTTTGTACTCGTAAATCAGTAAAGGTTACGATACTGTACAATGTAAACTAAAAGAAATAAACAGATATACCTCCACACCGGGAATTACTTTCCGAACAAATGCTAATATTGCGCAGGAACAATATTTCAAATAAATTTTTCGTATTCAGTCGATCCTCGTTAATGCGAACTCGCTTAACACAAAATTTCGCTTCAGATAAACTGAAAGCATTTCCCGGGCCCATAATGTTTAGAGCTAATGCTAAAGAACCTCAAAACGCGAAATCGCTTTAGGCGAAATCCCACTTAACCCGAACAAAAAATTGAGGATTTGACTTTTTTTTCTTAGTGATTCAAAGTTACGAAGTACAAATGAAGCAGAACATTAAAAAAAAGTCGGAAAATGAATTGACACCTGCTAAGTAGAATTGAGCCTTTTTAGTTTTTAACTAAATCATTATTGTTATTTAACTTGTTGATTAGTGTATTTGAATTGTTATTGTATTGAACTTCTTTTATATTTAACTAATTTAATTATTACTGCTTTTACAATTTGATTAAAACTTTTCTGTCTTTTTTAATTAAAACAACTGATTCATTACCCTTGTATAATATATTTATCAGTATTTTTGAATTGTAATTGAAACTTTAAAGTTATTTTATTTTCACTATTACTATCCTATAGTTCATGATATGCTCATAGAGAGTTAGGACAGTCTTTGCAATCAAAATCAAAATTTCTTATCCTGTATTGCGGAAATGATAAGAGTATGATTATTCTTTAAGCGTAAACCCGTCCTTTGACCGATAATACGAGGTCTGTTTTTTTTCAATCTCCGATGGGCTGTAACAAAAAGACGGGTCAAGATACAAAAAAGTTTTTTTACTAAAAGTAAAGTACAATACTGCTTATTTCTCAACATAATCACCTTGACGATTAAAGCATTTGTCATATCTGTAAACAAGCTTTGAAATACCCTCTTCATAAAATGTAGCCGCCAATGATTCGAAGGGAGTTGTGAAGGTTTCTTTGAGCTCCACGTCAACTTGGAAGCGCTACAATCCAAGCCAGGGGTGCCTACAAGGGGGGGTCAACGACGCAGACTGCGTCGTTGAAATTTTAGGGGGGGGTTGAATTTGTTTTATAAAAATTATTAATAAACAGCCAATCTTGATAAAAAAAAAACTCCGCTAACTCTTTTTCTTACTAATTATCTGCCCCCCCCCCTAAAGGGGGGGGGGGGGCTCAGAACTTGTACTCTGGCGAATTTTTATTTGGTGTAAAATAAAACACAAAAAGTAGCAAGAAAATCAAAAGTGGCTCCAATTTTTGTATATTTTTTTGCCTTCAAAGAATAGGAATGGGTAACCATAATTCAAAGCAACACCAGGAAAAAAAGTTTTATAAATTATGTTCGTTGGCGTCTACCAGACGATAAGATTTCTGACAATTATTTCCAATAAACAATCCGATCACTGTAACAAAGTTTAAACACTCATAAATATCACGCAGTTTATAAAACATTTCGGTGAATTGATGACGTTCGCATAGTTTGCCAATGGTATCACTGAGATATTCCCGCCAAATTTTGCAGCTGGCTCATAAATCTTTCGAACTTTGTATAATATTTTTACGAATTAATGACCTTCGGATATATTTTTGACTTTTTCCCGCCAAATTAGACTCGGAGCCAAAATAACTAAATGATTGCTTTAGAAGCAGTAGGAACTTGTCGTCATTGTAGGCATCCTTGTCGTCTTGTGTCACATATATAGATCTGGGTAATTGAATATAATTAAATAGTTCAATTCCGAGTTTCACGGTAAGAATTTTGTTATATTTAACTTTAATTTTAAATTTTAGGGTTTTTTAAGTGAAACTATCTCTGTAAACATTATAAAATAATTATGATGTGTTTGATAATGTCAAATGTGTTGTATTAGATAAAAAGCTATACCAAGATAAACTTTTTTATGCATTAAGAATTGAGGGAATGATTTGGAAGCCGTTTTTGATTGGATCACGTGTCCGGGTATTTTTATTGATTTAAAAAATAATATAATTACATAAATTTTGAGCGGAATTTTTACCAATATTTAGATTCCGATAGCTTTTGCTGTAAAGAAAACCTTTTTAAAGGAAAATTAAAAATAGCTTGTGATTCCGTATTATAAAAGATATTCCAAAAGGTGCTTCCCTTTGTCGATTAGGGGCAACTCGTCTTTGACCTATCAGTAGAAAATATTTAAGATGAAAGTCAGTACTAGGGTTTCATTTCTTGGGATAAAGTTAAGTTACCCCATTCGATGGTACTTGAAATATCATTATACTATAAGGTTTTCTATATACACCGTAACAATGTAGTTAGAGGCTACTTTGGTTAGGTACTCCATTAGCCCATATAAATAAAAAAATCCTCACCGTTTTTTTTTTTTTGGGGGGGAATAATTTCTGGGGGGGGTTCTCGTTAGCTCTGGGGGGGATCGGCACCTCTGATCCAAGCCACTATGCTTATCAATAATTCACTTATGGTAAACCTTCGAGTTCGAGATTCACTTATGGTAAACCTTTGAACACTTGGTCAACTCGCTGAACAATACTGATGTTCATGAAGAAGGGGATCAAGGAAGCAAGTCTGTCGCTACAGGCGGTATTGTTCAGCGAGTTGACCAAGTGTTTGGGGAAACTCAAAGGTTCACCATAAGTGAATTATGGACTAGCAGTGGCTTGGAGGACAGAAAAAAATTGACGTAAAGCTTCCAAATTTACTTTTTTTAAACGAAACCGTCACAACTCCCTCCCAATCATTGGCGGCTACATTTTATGAAGAGGGTATTTCAAAGCTTGTTTACAGATATAACAAATGCCTTAATCGCCAAGATGATTATGTGGAGAAATAAGAAGTATTGTCCATTACTTTTGGTAAAAAAATCTTTTTTGTATTTTGACCCGTCTTTGTTACAGCCCATCGGAGGTTGAAAAAAAAACAGTCCTCGTACAATCTGATCTCTGAATGCATGCAAAATAGTCTAATACTTTAAATTATTATTTTTTGGTTTAGTTTAAGTTCTAATGTTTCCTGGTGTCTATTTCTAGCCTCCGAGGAGCTTTAACCCAGCAAAATTTGCTTCATAGTTGAGAACTCTAGTCAAATGACGAGGCCGACACCTGAGCGGACACCCAAAGGAATTTCGTGCGACATCGTACGATAACGCCGTTGGGACTTTGGACTCCACAGATTTAACGGGCACGTATTTCCCAATTACTCGAGGAACCACGTAATTAAGTTTTTTTTTTGCTAACAAATATTCGTCTATAGGATGTGGCCGGTATTTGAACGCTGGACCCATAAGGGGCTGATGTTCCAACGACTGGGCTACCATCCTTTTCATTAAATGAGCTAAAATGTTTAAGTTTTTGAGAAAAAAAATTAGCGATTTCTGTTTGCCACGCCATTTATCATTTTTTTTGGGGGGAAGGGGGGTTAAGTGAGCGTGTATTTATGTTCATAAAAACAATAAACTTAGGCTTCGTATATCTTTTAACAGAAAAAAAATCACAACGTGCACCTTTGTCTTTTAACTAAAAAAATATAGATCGCGCCATAAATATTTCAAGAATGAGATCCATAATTTAACTAAACACATTTAGCTGACAACCTTATATTTAGAATTGAATTTCTAATTCGAAAGACATTAAAAAGCGATACCGAAATAGGTTAAATATTTTGTTTGAAGTTTAAACAGTTTTGGAACTATTGAAATAATCTAAGAAAATTTTGCAAATCATGACTCATTACTCCTTTCCGCCTCTTCCATTTATCTCTTATTGCGGTAACTGCAATGAGAGCAAAAAATTAATTGTACAATTTAAAAAAAAAATTGATAATATATAATCATCCATCGGTGAAATAAATACAAGGATATAGTTTTGTTTAGAAAATTATTTTTTTGCGATATAAATCAGTTTGAAATGACGTCAAATATATACTATTTCACAGAGATTCTTTGATTGTAGGTTGATATTAAATGTTTTTCTTCTATTTGAAAGCGATGAAAATTGTATATTTATTCTTTGAATATGTTGTTGTTGTTGCCAATCCCCAAAGTCCAGCGGGGCTAGACTAAGTCCATGAAGTTAAAAACCCTGAGGAAGTCCAGGACCAAAAAAGGACTTTCGAGTATATCATGATGGGTGAGTCCAAGGCACTCCAAGATGTGGGTTGGAGAAGCTTGCTCTGAGGAGCACTTGGTGCATGCGTCGAAAGTTCTCAAACCATCTGAGAAGGTCATAGTTCTGAGGTGTCCACTTAGAAAACGGGTAATTGCAGTTTGTCCTTGTCTGTCACAATTAAGTACCAGAGAGCCGCCAGGTTGACGGCCCTGGTACCAGTGATGCACTGGGGCAGTGGACCAAATTGTTTTTTCCCCTCAACTTGGCTTGTGAATAAGTCTCTGAGTAGGTAAGAGGCTCAAGTGGAGCCATGACTTCACTAGCTCCCGCTTTGGCCAGTTCATCTGCTATTTCATTCCCCTCAATATCAACATGCGATGGGATCCATTGGATGTGGATCT
This sequence comes from Oedothorax gibbosus, assembly GCA_019343175.1. NCBI lineage: Eukaryota > Metazoa > Arthropoda > Arachnida > Araneae > Linyphiidae > Oedothorax > Oedothorax gibbosus. The sequence goes on from CM033276.1 coordinate 30,207,376, forward strand.
GGTGATCTATGGACAGTTGTTTAAGCTTATTGAGGATAGAAACTCCAACCTTGTCTCTAACACCAGACCAATTAGCCAGGTGCTGGACAGAACTTCTGCTATCAGTTAGAATCCAGATTTCTTTACCTGGAGTAATAGTCGCAATATAGTCAAGGCTTTCGTTTATAGCTATAAGCTCGCTACGGAAAACAGAGCAGCCATCAGGATTCCTTCTCTGAATTTTTGTAAAGTTACCATTTGAGATGATGTAGATTCCACTTCCAGCTCCACCCTTCTCGTTTTTACTGCCGTCAGTGTACATTTTAATGGCGTCTGTTGGGATGTTATTAATTATTTCAAGTGCCAATTGTTTTAGATAAATGGGGAGGTCATCCTGCTTGTTAACATGGACAAGAAGGTTTTTGTGTGGAAATGTACATTAGTAAGACCGTCAGAAGGATCGATGCATTGAACTAAATGGTGTTGTTCCACGTCTCTTTCTGATAGCTGAGCTCGAGTCACCAAGGAAAATGGACTGTTTCTCTTAAGTCTTTGAACATCACGCCAGCCTCTCAAATAAGCAGAAGTTCTATTTCCATCTCCAAGACTATATAGTTTTCCATAGTATTTCACCAAGGAAGCATTTCTTCTGAGGCTTAGTGGTTGCAGATCAGCCTCGTAAAGCACAATTTCATTGGGGCATGAATTACGTAGTCCAGTGATGATTCGGGCTGCGCTAAGTTGGACTCGCTCTAGTTTTTGTAAATTGGTGTTAGATGCGCAGCAGTAGATTGGATATCCATATTCGAGGATGGGTCTGATAAGAGAGACGTATGTATTTCTTAAAGTAGCAGCATCAGCTCCCCAGTCACGTCCTGAAATGTACTTTAAAATGTTGAGTCGTTTCCTGCTTTTAAGTACAAGATGATCTATGTGTTTATTGCTTGTTATTTCTGGATCTAAAACAAATCCCAAGTATTTTGGGTGTTTATCTGCTGTAAGAAGCTGTTGATCCAACATAACACCTGGATGATAGTTGTATAGCTTTCTATTGGTCGTAAAGAAACTTGCTGTAGACTTCGTTGGGTTAAAACTCAATTTGTGGGTTTTGGCAAATTTCGATAAGTCAGCTAGGGTAGAATTTAAGTTGTCTTCCAATTTCTTTAAGTCTGTGCCAGAGTCCCAAAGGACGACATCGTCTGCAAAGAGACCTACTTCACACCTTTTATTGATGATTTTCTCGATCCCTGACAGAAAGAGCATAAAAAGCGTTGGGCTTAGAACCGAACCCTGAGGAACTCCTTGATATAGTTTGAAGCTTCTAGATAGAGAGTTGTTTAAAACTCACCTTAATGAGCCGGTTTCTTAAGAAGTCATATATCCAAGGCAAAGCCTTACCACCTATTCTGAAAGTCTCAGAGAGTTTGACTATAAGCCGCTGTATCCAGACTCTGTCAAAGGCCTTAGAGAGGTCAAGGAAGGCCGCCAACGTGTGATTTGTGGGCTTCTTGTTATGGGCGTCTCTAACTCTTTGACAAAAATAGAGGACCTGGTCTGTTGTACTATGTCCTTCTCTAAAGCCAAATTGCTCTCTTGGAAGGAGGTTGTGAGAGTTCAAGTGGAAATTCAGCCGCTTTAAAACCATTTTTTCCATAATTTTACATGCTATGCTAGTCAAGGCAATCGGTCTATAGCTTTCGGGAGAGCTAGCTTCTTTAGAGGGTTTTCTTACAGGAATAACAGTAGCTCTTCTCCATTCACGAGGTAGCTTCCCTGAGTTCCAGGATTCATTTATAATGTCCAGAAATCTAAGCCTTCCTGGCTGACCTAAGTGATTAATCAATTGCCCATGAATTCCATCTGGGCCAGGAGACTTATCTAGGCTAGATTCATTGATCGCAGTTGTAAGTTCTTGCATGGAAAAAGCCTTGGTGAACAAACTAGTTTTATCCGGCGCGCTACTTCGACAACCATGCACAAGATTGACCAACCACTTTGAATATAAATTTAGCAAACGATAAGAAATAATTATTGAATTTTCGAAAGAAAAAAATTAAATGACTATCCCAAATTTAGAATTAATACTGTGTTTGGAACGAATTTCTTTACGGGGAACGTGCAAGTTGTTTTTATTTCTCTCTGATAGTTATTAAACTTTATCGGTTTTACTTCGATTAAATTTCAAGCATTACAAAACGTCAATGTTGTTGGAAAACTTCGGTTTAAATAATGTTGGTCTTATACGAAGAAATTAAACGAAATTGTGGGACAGAAATTTAACGTGATTCACGAACAGAGAAAAAGCTTTAGTTTTACTGAAAGAAAAATTCACACACGACATTCGTTTTAGTAAGGTAAGAAAATATTATGTTAAAAACAAATGTATTTCCAGAAGGAACTAAAATGAACCAAAATAATTTCCGGCCGGCGGATGAAGTGGTTTGTTTTCCAAATTGTTACAAATTAAAACGCATCTTTGATGTTTAAATTACGAATTGTTAGCATAAAATAAACATTTTATCTGTATATTATGACCCGATCGCAGTAAGTTCATCACCTTATATTTCATAATTAGGTAATTAAATGTAAAAAGAATTTTGTAAATCGGTTAGAACAGAAATTAAAACAGACCGTCAAAGGAAAGAGGGACACACGGACGGAAATTTACACGATGTCAATTTATACTTTCCGTTTTTAAAACAATGCCTTGTTTTATAAAAAGGGTAAGTAATCTATGGATCAGCTTTAAACTAGCATTGACTTATCAATATAAAAGTGGATTTCTCTTCCCCTTTTTTTACACGTGTCTCACTGAACGACCTTCGAAAACTAATTTCTATGTCTAACGTCCTCTTAACCTTCTCACGTATACAACTTGTTTTATCCCTCAAAGTGCCTCTGAACTGCTACAGCTACTCAAAATTCGAAATTTCTCAAGGCGAATCGTTTTAAAAAAGGACACATTCAGGAAGGAATGTTAGAATATATTTGCACTGTAAAAAATTCCTGCAATTTTACAGCACAGGATGATGGTTAAAGTGTTGCTATCCCCTTGAGATGTGAATTAACATGATGTAAACATTATTTGCTGTAAATTGTACAGGAAAATTATGTAATTTTACGTATGATGTAAAATTCATTATGCTTCAACTATTACACAAAAATAATGTCAACTTACATACAATGTATGCAAACGCCATCGGGATTTTGGACTCTACATATTTATCCAGTACGTCTGTCCCAGTGTACTCGGGCACCTCCGTGTTTAAACAGATTTATTTTTCCAGTTCAAATCTTATTTTTAGGACGACTGATAAGATGGATTCAAACCTCTCTCCATAGTGAACGTTCAATCTTAATCGTTATTTTGGCGGTGCACGGACCCGGACCTTCCGCATGTAAGGCGAGCGCCGAAACCGACTGGGCTCCCCAGTTGTCCATTAGAACATTTGACACTTCCAAATTTTAGAAAATAGATGTAGTACATATATTTTTATACGAATTTTGTAAAAATGATCACCCACCATTTACTTGATAGATTGCATTTCTACAACGCCATTAAAATTCATCTACTTAAAAATTTTCTGCATATTCTTGAGAGTAAATAGAATATAACACTTATAAAAAGTTTTTGGATATCCATTTTCTAGAGATTATGACTATGCGTGTTAGTTAAATTTTTGTAAAAAAACTATCGGGGTCGTGTCATTTCTTCTCTGGCCGTTCAATTTTAGATTAATTTCCTTGTATTCCTACATTCTTGATTGTTTTTTTTCTTCGTCATTCTTTACTTTGGCAATGTTTTCCTTATTTACACTCGATTGTAGTTACAAGGTAAAATTTAGTTCTTTGTACTAACAATAGTTGAAGTCGCACAGCTGCACCAGAAAATTGTAGTTTAGTTGAAAAAAAATAATTTTCGAATAAACTTTTGTAAATACTTTTTTAATTTTTACGATGCATAATCATTTACAAACCTAGTACATTTTTACAGTACAATCTTTTTAATATCAATCGAGTAAATTAAGAATGTTAAATATTCAACTTCGTACAAAATAAAACAAGTAACAAAATATTAAATTTCACTTTATTAAAAATTGTTTATATATATTTACAAAATAAAATCACGATAAGTACATTTAAACACTAGTACATATAATTCATAATCGTTCACAAATCATTAAAACAAGAAATTTGTCACGAAATCATAAAATCACATTTCGTCAAGCAGGTTAAAATATGGACATTGCACCTGAAAAAAAAAATCAGTTTTTGAATTCACATTTAATCATTTTTTAAAAAACTTGCATAAAACTACTAGTAATTTGTAGTTTAAAGCCAATACAACATTGACGCGTTATTTTACGATAAGGATTTATAAATACAGTAGAACTCCAATTATCCGAAGCGTTGTTGATTATCCGAATTTCAGAAAAAAATTATCTGCCTGTATGTTACTGTTTGTCTTTATTGGATAACAAGTCTATTTTTTTGGTCAAACCAAATAATATTTCCATGACATCCAACAAAGACGTACAATAACAGATTGTCCGGTTATAAAAGTTAAAATGTCGCATATAAACTTTTGTACAAACTAACTTTTTATTTTATGAAGTCATCTGTTATATATGCAAATTTTATTTTCAATATATAGTGCAGTAAACTTTCAATATCTATTATTCACCATGGTTTCTAGGCATAAAGTCAGTGTTTCCCAACTTTTGACAGCTGGCGTTTGTTTTTTCCTTATCGGAATTAAGGTGTCTCTCGCATTTGCCACCCGTACTTACACTGGAGTTTTCCTTAGACACTGGAGCCACCCACAGAAAACGTGTAACTTCAAGAAAAACGCAAACTGAAAAACGTCCTCAGATACCTAGATCGTTTCAAATCCCAGTTTAAACTTAAAATAACTGTCAGTCTGACCAACTGACTATAACATCTGAAACACCTTTTTGCTCTGTTTATAATAACTCATTAAAGGAGACTGGAAAAAATTCGCCATGCGAAAAGACAAAATACACGACAAATGAAGACCGTAGTACTTAACTATTTATGAAGGACGAATTAAGATTCTACAAAATGGAAATTATTAAAGCTTTAATCAACGTTTTATTCTTATTTTGTTATTAATGGTATTCACAAATGTGTCTTTAATGGATCAAACCAGGAGCTTAAAACAGTTGTTTTATACCTTTTTATAACATTATATCCAACGAATTCTTATGAATTTTCTGTACTATGAGAAATCTCAACATTAGAGTTAAAAGACTATCAAGTAAATGAACATTATGTTCGCTGATTAAAGATACAAAATTCGTGAAATCAGCACAGATTCCGTTATTAGATTTTGGCTAAGTTTGAAGATAATTTTTTTATTGTATTGGATGTTTATAAGTTAATTTCTAATAATAAATTTCTATCATAAAGGATAAATCAAAACAAATATATTCATACCTTATTCGCCGTTCGAATCAGTATGTGCAACAGGTCAAATTCTACGCGTAGCATCTTCTAACTGCAAAGACAAACAAAAATCATTAGATCCTAACTTTTACAAAGTTAAAAATTGTGATAAGCTTACTAAGAACACTAGTTTGTATATTAAATTTCGAAACGTTGGCTTCAATTTTACAGTTAGACGAAAGAGCAACACATTTGACGCAAAAAGTATTCAGAAAGTTTTATTCAAATAAACTTAAAATTTTACTTAGGTCTGGAGGCCCTGAGCTCTCGCTCTATAAGTCATTTTCTAAAGGATGAAATGTTTTGGATTAGGTCCTGTTTTCATTTACTTTTAGTATATGCATACCCGCTAGAGTGAACTGATGGCCAATTTACAGGTATCTGATGCAAAAATTAGTTAAATTATAAGTTAACTTACGTAAAAATCAGCCTTTAGAAAATGACTTATGTTTTAGAAAATAATGTTAAAAGTTAATAAATTTCCCAGACACTTTCCGTCGGCCGAAACTTATCCCAGACGCTTTAAACGTCTTTATCAAGTTCAGACTTTGTCCCACGCATCTGGCGGCGTGAGATTGCGCTACAATCGTCCTCGGACGACAAGGGGAAGTTAAGCAAAAAAGAACTATGTGTGTATTGGAGATGTGGTTGGTTGGTTAAGAAAGAATATGGTTACGATTTAATTAAATTTTCGTTTAATTGGAAAATAAATTAATAAACAAGTTACCATAGCCGTCTTTAGCTTACAACATTTTCACATCTCCAATGATCAAGCACACAAACCGGAATATATATAACAATCGACCAACCAACCACATCTCCAATACACACATAGTTCTTTTTTGCTTAACTTCCCCTTCTTGTCGTCCGAGGACGATTGTAGCGCCATCTCACGCCGTCAGATGCGTGGAACAAAGTTTGAACTTGATAAAGACGTTTAAAGCGTCTGGGAAAGTTTCGGCCGACGGAAAGTGTCTAGGAAATTTGTTATTAACTTTTAACATTATTTTCTAAAACATACGTAAAAATAAGCCTTTAGAAAATGACTTAAGTTAACTTATAATTTACCTACTTTTTGCACCCGATACCTGTAAATTGGCCGTCGGTTCGCTCTAGCGGGTATGCATATGCTAAAAGTAAATGAAAACCGAACCTAATCCGATACATTTCATCCTTTAGAAAATGACTTAGGTCTGGGGGGCCCTAGGCTCTCGGTCTATTAAAATAATGTCGAAATATCACACTAAGCTACATGCTATTGGCAGTGGCGCTAGTTAGGGTTAGGTTAAATAATCGTCACACTAAAGTTACACTAGGGCTATTGGCGACGGGTGTCATAATTTAGAATCCCAGTTAAGTGACGACCAGACACCTGCACCCAGCGCAACTTTTAGGAGCAGCATCGTCCGCAGCGTGAGGACTTGAGAATATTTAACTTGCAATCCTCTACACGATGCATTATTCGTTGGACATTTTAGTTGCACAGGTCGTTTATAGGTCAGTTATTTCGGCAATGCCAGGGTTTAGTTTAGTTTAAATATCGTCGCACTAGAGCTACACGAGGGCTATTTGCGACGGGCGTCGTATTTTAGAACCACACTCAAGTGACGAGCCCACACCTGAGTAGGCACCCAACGCAACCGTTGAGGGCGACATCGTACGCAGCGTTAGGACTTTGAAGGATATTTAACGTGCACTCCCTTCCCTAGGGGTACTATTCGTCGGACATTTTCGGCTACACGGGCCATTTATAGGTCGGCAGGTATTTTGGCGATGCCGGACCCGAACCTGGGAGCTTCCGCATGCTAGGCGACGGCAATGCCCGGGACCGAACATGGTACCTTTCACACACAAAGCAAGCGCCTTTACTGACTGGGCTCTCCATACTCCCGTCGAGGGGGGTAATTTTTGAGCCACGGTAAGGTGACGAGGCCGACACCTTATCCGGCACTTTATTGAATCATATAGCGAAAACGTACGAGGAATCAGTAGGACACTGAACCATAACAGATTTAACGTGAACCAGTTCCACATAAGTCATACGTAGTGTGATAAATCTCCGAATAAATATAACTTGAAAATATTCCATCAAATGATATAATAAGTAGGCTCGTAAGAGTAAATGTCACCCAGAACCACTTCTACAAATGATTTATAAACTTTTAAATATAAAATAGCCGAACACAGCATTTAATTCTATAATTTAAAATTTTAGTTCACAAATTTGCTTGTTATTCGTTTCTTAAGGGAAGTCTGATTGGTGTTTGGGTCAAAAAAGTTGATTTTTTGTTTTCCTTTGTTTTCTATTCTACATATCTTTAGCTTTTATTTAAAACCAAGATTATCGATTTCTGTTATATGGTTTTCTTATTATAAGCATTTTTGAAAAACTCTGAACATTAGTTCTAACCTAAAGCTTACATTTCTTTTGCGTTTCCTGAAATATAAGGTTTTTCAACAGTTAGGAACATTCTTCTCAGGAACTATAAAATATAGACATATTTTGTTTTATTATTTCTTCCTCATTAATAGCTCTTTGATTTAAACTGAGGAATTTTAAATATCTCTGCTCAATTTTTTTTATATAACTTTAAATCCGATTTTTTTTTTGCTTTTTAATACATCTTTTTTAAAAAATTACCGTAAAGGTATTTTTTTATACTTTGAAATATCGTTAGTTTAAATCAAAGAACTATACGTAAGGAACAAAATAAAAGTTCATAATGATCTCATAGTTGCTGAAAAAAATGTTCCTAAAGTTAAGAGAATTAACATGGGTGAGATAGAACCATCCGACTCCCATTAAAGACTTAATTTTCTTTATCATTTGCTAAATTCATTGGCAGATCAAAGAGTCTTCAATCTTTCCAAAAAATAAACAAGTTTATAATTATACCCTTTGCTTATCCTCTAGGGTTTTTGCTGACAAGAGGTTCTACTGACTTCCCCTTCTGATAGTTTTTGATGCCTTCTTCAACCCTTGATTAACTGACCAGAACTTTTTTTTTAATTCGTGCCATTTATCGCAAGATATAGCGCGTGGTAGAGAGTTCGTTAACTTATCACTAGGTCAGTTATCAAAAAAGTTCTGGTTAATGATGTTAAAGCGTGAGGAATAAAAGTTTAGCACGTATCACTGATAAGTTTCCTCGTTGTAATTTTAAAAATCTAGTTTAAAGCTTTGGTTAAGTTGATTCGTCGCCGCTCTAGAGCTATACGAGGGTTATTGGCGACGGGCGTCATAATTTAGAACCACAGTCAAGTGATGAGACGACATCTGAATATACACCCGACACAACTTTAACGGTGGCATCGTACACGACGCCGACGTCGGGATTTCGGAGCATATAATAACATGCACTCCCTCTTCACGGGGTAATATACTTCGGACTTTTTTGGCTGCACAGGCCATGCATAGGTCGGCAATTATTTTAGCAATGCTATAGATTAATAAAATATGCGACGGGCAATCGAATGTTAAAAAATATATAAAATTATATCTTTTAAAAATAACCACTTTAACGCATAAATACCATTTAACATTTTTTTGAACTTTCAATGCAGAGGGAATATATTGACTTAATACTACGTTTTAGTCAATACAATGAGTCAACAAGGAGTTATTTACTTAGTAACATTACAGGGGAAATATTAAAGTTAGAATTTTTGTTTTGTTTTAACATCACACTACAGCTGCGCGGAACCTATGTGAAACTGGCCTCGTAATTGAAGACTTAGTGGAAGAACATGCCAAGTGACAAGAAGGTGAAAACAAGAAAATAAGCTTTAAAGTTTTTCGTTTACCCTTAAATCCGTTAAAAACGGTAAAAAAATACTTAACTTAAAGTTCATGAAAAAAGGGAATCTTTCTATCTTATTAAAGGATGGAATAATATGTTATTGACATAGAAATCTCAATTTTTTCAAAATCTCAATTTGTCACTTAGCACGTGCTTCCACTAAGCTCTTCAATTGTGAACCGCTGTCAAGTGACGAGGCGGCCGACTCCCGGGCCGACATAAAATTTGAAAGAACAAAAGTAGTCGGCCAATCATAGCAGTTCTTTGTAATGCAATCGTTTCCGGCTGACTATTTCTACCCTCCTTTAGGAGCTTTAACACAGCCAATTACGCCTCGTAATTTAGAACCTTGGTCAAGTGACGAGGTCGACACCTGAGCGGGCACCCAACGGAACTTCAAGCGACATCGTACGCTAACGCCGTCGGGACTTTCGACTCCAGATTTAACAGTACTTGGGCACCCCGGTGATTTTTGGAGGATTTTTTCACCAGCACGAATACGTCTATAGTATGGCTAGGACAAAAGGACACAGTTCATTGTATCAAAGGAATAACAGCATTTCAAATCTAAGGCATGTAAGGAACCAAACGCAGAAAAAATTTAAAAAGTGCAATATTCTCTATACAGAGGAAAAATGCGGAATATTTTTTTTATTAAGTTTAGAAGTAAAAATAGAATGCAAAAGTCAAATACGACAGTAACAATTCAATACTTATCTAAAAAAAACTTGCCGAAACCTATACTTAGGAAGTTTTGAACTGTAACCAGAACAGATGGAATGCAAGAAAGGTATCCTCAGTGGCATGGCACTTTAAGGGGGAATGGGAGTAGTAACCAGGTCTCTAAACCGAAATCCATGTTAATCCAATTTTAAAAAAATAAAACATCTCCAGCTGTATTGAATAGATTTTCAAATGTTTTTTTCATATGATAAATGTAAATGTAGCTAGACAATCTAATTTTTTTTTAAAAAATTGGTTTGAATAGTTTATTGTAAAATTGTTTATTGAAAATATATATATTCGAACAAACTTCGAAAAGTGGAATTGTAGGGACATTTAACACAGGGATCGTTAATAATCATCACCTCTTTTTAACCGACCGTCTTTAAGTCAACATAAATAAACTCTCTAACATAGACATTATCGGTTGTTCACAAAAGAAACTTGGGTTAAAGAACCTAAACTAGTCTCAGAAATCTACGGCAATACTCTAAAATTAAGAATCTACGGCGATACTGACATCGACAAACTTCCACGATTCAAAAATCTTGTATTTCCGGTTATTCTGAAATTGGAATGCTGCACAAATTTTGAAAAACTTAAATTTCGGCGTTTCTGAAATCGGGAAACTTAGGCGGTTTTAATTTCGGCAACTCTAAAAATTAAAAGCTAATTTCTATAAACCATAAAATTTCGGGGAACTCCAGGGATCAACTAAAATCGCGAAACTACAAGTAGAGACAAAAAGAGTAAACAATTTTCCCTAATCTCTGCTCAGATATTTAAAGAAATATACGAGTAGAAATTAATTATTAGGCACTTTTTGTTTGCCACGAAATTTCAATTTCAGAGATAACTTTTGACTTATTGTTTGCAAACTGCAAAACCAGTGCAGATTTCGGACGTTTGCGTATTTTTTTGGTCCGCGGACTTCTGGCGCTCCTGTGTACTATTAGAAGTTACTATACAGGGTGGTGCAAATAAAAGTGGCTTAGAGATAGGAATGCCCAGTGGTTTAGTGGTAGTGCTTCGCATTGCCACACCACAGGTCCGGGGATCGAATCCCGGATTGGGCGAGGTTGACCCATACAACTGAGAAGAAATGTCACAAAATTTTGTAAAGATTGTTTTGGTGACAACGTAGTAATTATGAGCAATTTCATTGAAATTACGGAGGAGGAAATTTTTCCCTATTGTTGTGTTTAGCTCGGTAGAGAAAAAGTAAGAGGCATAGTAACCCTTTCCTGCTGGTTCAAAACCAGCCGCACCAATTCCGTTGGGGACGCTTAAAACGCTTTGTACAAATAAAAATTCTCTATTATCCAGAATTTTCCATTATCCGACCTACATTCAGTACAAATTATATCGGATGAAGGTTTTAACGTATACACTGTAGGAATCGAAAGGCACTTACACTGCGGTCTGAATAGGAACTTCAAGTCCATGTCATCAGGTTGTGGTCGGAACCAGTCCGAAATCCATTGGACAACCTTGTCGAAACTCACAGAACACAATATCACGATCAGCAACACTTTCAGGACGCCCGAATACAGTGTAAAAATGTCCATTTCGCCTCAACAGCTATGTCGCAGGTCATACTATGTATAAATTCTTCTTTTAAGGTCGTCGAGCTGTTTAAAAATTAAAAACATTTAATGAAAAAAAATCAGAAGTGATGACTTTAAATGTGTTTGGAAATGAGGGTCGAATACGTGGTGCAGTTTGTAAATGCCACCGAAAAAAAGCTATAACAAAACATTGCATAGTTCCGTGTTGATTCACCTTTAGCTTTTGTTGTGGGTGGGTTGCAATTGTGTAGTTGACAAAAGCGTTCATTTCAAGGCTGTTCCCATCACATAACGACTTAATTGTTCTTAATTGTAGCCAAGAGCAGGTGTGGCACGGTTGGTAGGTAGGTTGGTACATGTATTTTCCGGCTAGTGTGCTTGATCAGAGACCCGCTTATAAAGCTTCGTCAAGTAAGACAGACACAGACGGAAATTTTACTGGGAGAGAAAGTACACCACGGACGAAAGCGGGAATCGAGCCCGCACCCGGTACAGTGAGCAGACTGTTAGCGTAATGGGCCCACGAAGAACACCCGCCCATCCGTCCGGTTGGTTAAGAGAAAATCGAAGCAGGTCTGCAAACCCAAGTGTCTCTGTGTTACTCAAATAGGAAAAAATAATTTTCTAAACCACATTACTCCGGCACATTCAATATTTTTACAAACGATTTATATATGATAGATGTAGCTGGCTTACAGGGCTCAATAGTCTTACTTTTGAAATAATTCTTTCGAATATTTTTCTTAATTTTCAATAAATAATTTTACAGCAAAATATTTGAACCAATTTCAAGAAGTGTTATTGTAGAGACCTGTAAGCCAGCTACATTTATCATATAAAAATAATTTGTAAAAATATTCAATACAGCCGGATTTTAACCTGGTTTAGAAACTTCTTTTCCATTGGATTAACACAGTTACTTCGGTTTGGAGAGCAACTCCCATTCCACCTTAACACTTTCGCTATGGAGGATTTTTGTTTCCGCGTAATATGTGATAGGAATAGCATTATCGAATCTTTAGTTGTACGACCACCTGGGCCGTTTTAGAAGTGAAAGGGTTAAGACGTCATTGCACTACGAGTATTTTCCGTGGAGTTCTTTCCTCTCACTTGCCGTCGAACAGACATTGTGTATGGACTGGTGCACTTTAAATCTGCCGTTTTCTAAAGTCCTGACACAGCGTATAGTCCTGTCTCTACGAAATTGCGTTGAGTGCCAGCTTAGGTATTGACTTTCGTCACCTCACAGCGGTTGTAAGTCAGATGAAATGGCTGGAGAGCCCAGTCGGTTAAGGCGTTCGCCTTGCATGCGGAAGGTCCCAGGTTCGGGTCCGGGCATCGCCGAAATAACCGGCGACCTATAAAGGGCTCGTGCAGCCAAAAAATGTCCAGCGACTAAGAGCAGCAAAAAATGTCCAGCGACTGTAGAGGAACAGCACGTTAAATACGCTCCAAAGTCCCAACGTTGCGTACGATGTCGCCCTTAACGGTTGCGTGATGTGCCTACTCAGGTGTCGGCTCGTCACTTGACTGTGGTTCTACATTACGACGCCTGTCGCAAATAGTCCTAGAGAAGCTGTAGTGCGACGATAATTCAAACTTACCTACCTTATCTAAGTCAGATGGCCGGTCGCCAATCGCTCTGATGCAACACTAGTACAACATTAATTCAACAAAACCAAAGAAAATGTTCTTTGGTTGTGTTCCCACTTCGATTCCTAGCTCTTTGCAACTTAGCATGAGCAATGATCCCAGTTGTCTATTTTTCCATTGAAAATTTTTTGTTACACAAAGAAATTTTCTAAAAATAGAGGGGATTGTTGCATGTTAAACCCATCGTTTTCCTATGACTTGATGCCACCAATAAGTTGATTTGGCTGCCTGCTCAGGTGCCAAACTCTTCAATCTACCGCTTCCGAAACTACGAGGCTCCTGGGCCGAGTATTTTCCTTGGGATGAATCACGAATCATACCCATGGACAGGGGAGTAGCCAAGATTTTTTTTCGGGGGGGGGGGGGGGGGGGGGGGGCTGAGACCTTCAAACTAAAAGTTGAATAAATAGTATTCATTGCAATTGTTTTATAAATTAACGTTTAATTTTCTATTTTTACAGATAAATTTGTTTATTACAATGTCATCAGGAATATTGATTTTTCTATGTACATTTAGCAAAGCTAGTCCAGTTAATCTCTGTTCGTTGGTAGTACTCCTTAGGTAGGTTTTTAACCGCCTCAGTGTAGAAAAACTTCTTTCGGCAGTTGCAGCCGGAACTGGTAGTATGGACAATATTTTTATTAAAATGTAAATATTAGGGAAGATGTTTTTGTTGCACTCGTAGAGTGAGCCAATTGCTGTACATGGAAGAATGTCAGCGGACATCCACTTCTTTTTCCACAGATCCCATTCAGCCTCAAATTCATGTTGATAGATGTGTATATCATCTTCATAAAATAAAATGGCTTCTTGCATATCTTCAAAGTTTTGTTAACGGCGTTTTTGGAATAAAATTGCTAATTGCACGTATTGTCATGCGGTGTGGCAAAAAACGTTCAGTTAAAGAAGACATTAAATCGTCCAAATAAGGTACACTCTTAAAACAAACGAGCGGTTTTAACTCAGTCTGAGTTAATTTCCACTCCTTTCCGTGCCGAAAATGCACTTCTCCTATAGGAGTGGATTTTCTATCTTTTTCGTAGTTGGGAAAAGAAATAAAAGAAAACAATCTGCGTCCTACACTCTTAAAACGAGCGGTTTTAACTCAGTCTGAGTTAATTTCCACTCCTTTCCGGTGCCGAAAATGCACTTTTCCTATAGGAGTGAATTTCACTCTTTTGTTTTAAGAGTGTAGGAATAGAGTCACTCTGTAATAATCTTGAGGTGTTTTCTGTACGGTCTGTTTTTCTGCCTTCCGCAAATTCTTAGGGTTATCACTTGTATGTCATTACACTTTGCTATGTTTTCAGCTTCTACAAAAAGGTGTTGAAACTTAATTTCGTTCTCCTCTCTAACTTCTTGTAGCATGCTGTGTATTTCAGAAACTTCATCTAGGGCATGTGCCAGATCAATATGGCTACTTTGGAGATATTCGGATAAGTTAACACTGTAACCAAGAAGTTTACTTGCGACGCATATAGATATGATAAAAGGAAAGTTACAAACGCTTTGCAAAATAATGTGGGCCTTTTTTGAAGAATCGTCTGCAGCAAGGCTCTCAATTTGTTCTAATGCAGCTATTATAGGATCAATGAATTCTTTAAACGACCCAACTCTGAATTCTTTCCCAACGAGTTTCACAGAGTGTTTTCAGTTTTGTTTGTTTCGCCTTCGGTTTCAACTCTTATTTTATCGGCAAGAATAGTACTTCGTTTAGCCGACCTATGAAAAAAATCGCACACTTCTGAAATTACTCCAAGTGCATTTCGGATGCCTTGAATTTTAGTTGAGTCCGATGCACAGAGATTTAAAGAATGGGAAACGCAATGTGTGTATAGAGCTTTGGGGAATTTATCCTTGACTAAAGCCTGGACTCCTCGAAATTCACCACACATGTTGGATGCACCGTCGTAGCCTTGTCCACGCAGTTTGCTTAAATCAAAGCCAAGTTTTATTAGTGTTTCCAATATAGTTGCAGTAAGACCTGCAGTGGACAACTGGAACACCCTCGCCTATTGCGACGTCATCCATTGTCTTAAAACCCACAAACAAACCACCGGCCAGCTAATTGGTTTAAACTATAACGGTCACGCCTACAGTGACGCCATAGTTACGTCAAGCATTGTCTTCTTTCCCACAAACCATGCTCCGCCCCGTTCAAATTGTTCATTAGAGCATTTGTATAGGGCTAACTTAGTGTTGTTTTGTTGTAACTTGAAGGTGGTTAAATTTATGAGACCTACATCTCTGTGCTTTTTCGATGCAAGACATAAAATGTTCGCTACTTTTCAAAGCCCTGCAGCCCAGTCGTCAGAACGTCGCCCTCTCTCTAGAAGGTTCCTGGCTCAAAAAACGTCATCCACTTATAGAGACAAGGCGGGAAAACATAAATTACGTGACATGTTTAGGGGGGGGAGAGGGTTTAGCCGAATATCATTAAATCTCACGTGTGGGAGATGAGGGGCCGCTTCAAAAATTTTGTAATTTTTTCCCGCAAAAAATCAACGTAAAATTTAAAGAAATGCAGTTAATTTCAGCAGGAAATTTATTTCTCGACTTAAATTTTCAAAATCTTACATGATAATATTCATCGTAGCTTTCCAAACCATCCTTAAAAGTGTTAGTTTTTTACGGTGAAATATTTCTGCGCATTTGCTACAAATTTACAAGTTAACGTATCAAAATCCGAACCAAATGCCTACCAGTCAATCATCTTAGAGTGTAGCCGCCAATTTGTGGATTTGACAAATTTTCTTGATGAAACGTGCAGTTTTTTAAATATAAAATCACAAAATAGCAACAAATTGTTCTTTTTTGTACTTTAATACTATGCAGAGATAGTCTCCTCTTCAAAAACGCCAAAAAACTCTGTCCCTTCAACAAAAATTTTCCGCACGCCATTACAAACGTTCCACCTTGATGCTAGAGTATTTAATGGGAAAAAACCGGTTTCTTTAAAACTTATTTTTCAACATTCGGTTACAACGAACTTATTTAAATAACACTAAGGAGACCGGTTAAGTTTTGACCAGTTTAAAGAAACCGGTTTTTCCCAAGACACTCCAACTGCAGTATAAAGACTTCGTAATGGTTTGGAGGGAATTTAAATTGAAGTGACAGACTTTTTTTGGAGTTTTTGAAGAGGAGATTATCTCTTCATTGTATTGAAGTAGGAAAAAGAACGATATGTTGCTATTTTGTGATTTTATATGGGAAAGACTGCACTTTTCATCGAGAAAAACGGTCTATGCATGTCTCCAAATACTCGAATTCGTGGTAAAACTTTAAGGTGATGTATTGGTAGGTATTCCGTTTGGTTTTAGATTGAATAGAAATGTTAAATTGTAAATTTGAAGCACATATTTCAGCATAAAAGAGTTAAAACGGCGATATGGGATGTTTGGTATAAAATTGAACCAAGAGTGCTACTAAACCTTTTAAATTCGAAAAGTTTTGACTAAAAATGCTTTTTGTCTAAACTTTTGAGACAGACTATACGAGTTGATAGTTTGGACTTGTCTAAAACACTGGTCGTAGATGCCAAGAAGTGATAGGAGGACTGCAAACTTATAACATGTTAACCAAACATAATTCCTTTCAATAAGTTAGCAAGCTGCTATTTTCGATAATTAAAAAATCAAGATAAGGTCGAATTAAAGTCGCACTACAACTGCATGAAGGCGATTGGCGAAGAGCGTCATGCGTTAGAACCACAGTCAAGTAACGAGCTGACACCTGAGTAGGCACCCAGCGTAACTTTTAAGGACGACATTGTAAGCTGCTTCGGGATAGGAGCATATTTAACGTGCACTCCCTCTACAGTAGATAAGCATTATAAATATAGTCGTAGAACTCATAGACAAAGTCGGTTGCGTTGGGCTCGTCAAACTCAGGCTCGTCACTTGATTGTAGTACTAAATTACCTCGTGTAGCTCTAGTACGACGATAATTCACACTTACGTTACCATTGACAAAGTACAACCAAGACGGAAACATTTAGGCAGTTTAACTTTTGGTGGTGCTGCCATCTATCGAATAAATGTAGAAATTATAAAAAAAGTTCTTATTTTAAAAAAATTAAATAAAAAATTTGGATAATCGCTTTGGCATTATTCTAAAGTTTTTTGTTTGATTGTTAGCGTTGACGATAAAATAATTGCTACTGAAATAATTCGAAAAGAATGCTTTGAATTTTAGCCGTGTTCAAAAAGTCAGAAGGCAAGGGTAAAAATGAATATATTTACTTATATTATTTTTATATAATAACAAAATGTTCGGTGTATACGAGTCACTTATTCCAGCCCAACGTGCTTGCATTTAACCACTCGCTGCCAAAACGTGTAATTACTTTTTAGAAAAGTACCTATGCTAATTTGTAAATAACCATATAAGGAAAGAAATGATATCTTATTTTCTTCGAAATAAATAAAAGTAAAAAAATATACAATTAAGAGGGACTGTCAGTCTCATAGAGCTAATGCATTAGTTTTGAAATCACAACTTTTGCAAAAGAATTGTTTTGCAATGTTATCCCATTTTCTCCAGGTATGGGAATCATCATAACATCAATTTAAAACAAAATTGAAAAGAAAATAATATCCGGTTATTTAATTATTAATTGATAAAATTTTAAAATAGTGTCGCCATCTACAGTATATTTTTGGCATTTTAAAACTTCAAAAAAATATAAATAAATAACTAGATAACATTTTCATTTCAAGTTTATTTCATTTCTATGTCATGTTGATTCCCATACCTGGAGAAAAAGTGCTAACATGGCAAAGCAATACTTCTGCGGAAGTTGTGATTCCAAAACTAATGCATTAGCTCTATGAGACTGACAGTCCCTCTTTAAAAACGTGGAAAACTAGCCGGTCTCCACTACAGTATTTAAAAAAACTTTGCATACTGGTTTAATTCGTTGCATTTCGGTTTCGTAGAAAAATCCAAAAATAATGCTGTTATGCATACTTACGATAACTTATCTATAAGGTTATTGATTTAAAGCAAAAAAAATTCTGAAATTCCCTTTTAAACAGTGACTGTGGTTCTGAATTACGGCGCTCGTCGCCAATAACCCTCGTGTAGCTCTAGTGCGACGATAATAATTCAAAACTAACCTAACCCTTGTAAACAGCCTCCAATTGTAATTTTTCATTTTGCTGATGCCATCTTTATTTTAAAGTTACAACTACTTTAAAAAGTTGGTTAAAAATGATATACAGAACTAAAACAAGTAAAATTTGTACTGCTTTTAACTTTTTATTATTTTACAAGATAATATAGTACTCAGTTTGATCTTTTATATATTTCAAAGTGCTACACACAATTAATCTGTAATAAAATATCCAACATATTTTAAAGCAATAAATTTTCCCAAATAAAAGTTAATAAACAAAATCTTAAATAATCAAATGAATAAGAAAAAATTATCAATTATTCATTTAGTTCCTTAAAATAATAAATAGTAAATGACCTAAAAACAATACATTCGTAATTTTTTTTGGGGAAAGTTACGCATATTTATAAAATTAATAATTAATTTTTAAATGAAACTATCTCTGCCAATTTTGTTATAAGGTATAGTAAACGTGTCGATATTTATTTTGGTTAATATGAGAAGAGAGGGAATGATAGGATAAAAAGTTAAAAAGACTACCCCATCCCTAACTGTGGGTCAAAATTAGCCAATTGCCCCAAAAGGATATTAGGTTACGGTTTCCAAAGTGCATCTGTGTTAATACAATAGAGAAAATAAATCTTTTCTAAGCCACATTTCTCCGAATGTATTGAATATTTTTACTAACCTGTTTTTTTTTTAATGTAGCCGACTTACAGGGCCGACAAACCCAATTTTTGAAATTGGTTCGAATATTTTTTTTTAATTTTCAATAAATAATTTTACGCAAAATATTCCAAACAATTTCAAGAAGCGGGATTGTTGGGACCTGTAAGTCAGCTGCAATTATCACTTTAAAAAAAAAAACATTTGTAAAAATATTCAATGCAGCCTTAGAAATGTGGCTTGGATCAACAATGAGGCACTTGGATCAACAATGAGGCACTTTGGTTAGGAGGCCCGCGGTCGATCGGGCTCCTCTGCCCTTAAAGCTCTAAATAAAAGTAAATAACTTTAAAAACGCCCTTAAAGCTGTAAATAACGAACAGAGAAAGATTCATGAACAAAAGCACACTTAGCTGGAAGGGTAAATTTACGTAAAACCATTGTAACTCAATTTGAAATTAAATTCTCAAAGAATTTCCTTCTTATATAATAATACTCGTGACATTTATTGCTAGAAAAATATTTTGAAAACTATAAATCCTGCAGAACAGGAAAATATAAATAAACGAATTAGGCAACAACATTTTAAATGCATGGTTTAAGACATGCACATGTGGCTTGGGAACAACTTAATGACCCAAAATAGTAATCTAGGAAAAAGTTTTTAAAAGTGCCCAATTATTTTTCATGAACAATACATTATTTTGACATGTTTTTGTTACGCTGTGACTCAAAAGGACTACTTTAATAGTAGTAAACGTAAAAGCCTCGTTATGTATGTCTATATAAGCACGATTATATAGGAATAATATGGGTGTGCTTCTTGCCGGGTTGCCACGTGAAACATTTATCACTTTCACATAGGCCCTTATGAACGCCAAACAGGGGCTTGGGTAACTCTACACTGTTTAAAAAAATCGATGTAAAATAACGGGCAGGGTAATATCCACAAACTTAGCAAAAAAGCTGCCGTAAATTGTGATTTCTTAAGTTTTTTGTAACTCCAGTTATCCTAAATTCGCGGAACTCCTGTGACTCTATAAAAACGCAATCCGTCCATTTGGTCACTGTAGACTCCAAAAATGGCAGAGAATTTTTTCAAATAGTTTTTTTCATAATTAAAAAAAATGCTCCTAGGTAATGTGTATTTGCGCCTAGTTTTTTAAGTTAGTCGCACAGACAGCTCCTAAGTTTCTTTATCCAATTCCGAGCACTGATCCGGAGAACATACCTTGCCGTAAGTATTGCATGTGAAAATGAGCCGAAACGGCTTCACATCTTTTCGCACCAAGCATCTGCATTGTATTCCTACCTTCGTGTGAATAAGCGTGTCCTATTGCTCGTCGACAATTTATAATGCCGCAATCTTCTTTCTTTTTTTTTAAATTAAGGAAAATTGTCGTTGCGCTCTAAACAAGGTTAAATAATGAAACATTTATGGGGGGTTTTACTATGTACAATGTTTTGTTTTTATGTAAGTTCAAATTGCATTTGGTAGTACCACTGTAAAAAAAAATTTAGCTCCTTTTTCATTTCGCGGACTTAAATCTCGCAATACGGTATCTTTGGTGACAAGCGAGATTCTCTGGTGATTTTCCGGACAGTCAGGTTTTCCATGAAAAAAGTTTTCCATTTAAAAATTTTATAATTATACTAAATTTTAAAATTTGAAGTCTGGAGAAATCGTTTATAATCACTTAATACAAAACTATAATTTAAAAAAAATTAGAATTTCAATTGTTAGTTAAAAAATTAAATTTTATTTTCATGCATTTAAAACAATAGTTTTCCCTTCAGCCTACTTGCCGCTGAGCCCAGTCGGTAGGCATCGCTAGCATGCGAAAGGTAGTCGTGATGAAATTTACGCGTGCGCAAAACCGGAGAAGAGTGAGTAATCCTAAGTCTAGCTCTAATGTTTAATTCTTGCCTATATGTCGGTTCAGAGGTTTATAGGCCCCAATATCGACTAGTCACATAATTAACTTAACTCGCTTGTCCCTCAAGGTAATGAGACATTACAGGGACAGTTAATTATTTCTATGTATTAAGATATCTATCAGTCACATATTTCGATATTTTAGTTATTTCTTATAAGCAATGCATATTAACTCATTTCTTTAACTTCCATGCTGTTAAACTCGGTTACAACAGCAACACGTTTATAACAACATAATCGCTGGGTCCCTTGAATTGCCTATATACCTTAAAATTATAATATCTTTCTTATAACGACAATTTTTAATTTACTCCTCCGATATAACGTTAAAAACATACGTTTATATGACATCCAAAATGCCATCTTAATCTTTTTGTAAATTCATCCTTCACAACTATTTGTAAATTATTTTGATTAAACTACTAATTGGCAAATAGGGTAAAAATTTATTTAATCGATGTCATTTCATTACTTTGATTAATCATATGATAAAATAAGATATTTACACGATTTCCTATACTTAATATTCAAAATTGTGTATAACGCTACTCGTTTATAACATCATAAACATCGTGGTCCCTTAAATGACGCTATAACCAGGTTGTACTATATTTTTTTAAAATCATTTTAACTTAGGTGATTAATAATAATCAACAAAATCTTATTCAATACCTTTAATATGCTGATTTTGTTCCAATTTAAAATAGTGCTTGGTAAATAAAGAAAGATGACAATACAGAAAATAATAGTAATTTAAAAAACTAGGTCACGCGCCCCCTGCTCGCTATAGCTGGCCAATCCCCGTGAACTGCTTGCCTTTTGGATCGTTTCGCGATCCAGGCTCGCTTCGCTCGCTCACCGTTCATTGGAATGTTTTAGTCTAGCCTTTAGTATCCTCTTAAAATAAAAGTCGATAGAAAATATAATTTAAATTTTCATACATTAAACATCCCTAATGTTATGCATGTTTAAAGTTAAACTTACTGATTCCATCCTAAAGTTGTAAATGTCATAACTATAATAATTTTTTATTTGCATAAAAAAGGCTGGATCGTTACTTTGCATAAGCTCTTGCACAATGAGCTAACTATAGTAGTTTGGCTTAAATGGGAAGTGAAAGTATCAAAGATTTTTTTAAAAAAAATTCAGTTAAAAGTGGAAAGCAGATAAATAACCCAAACAAGTGGGTTCTCCGCGTCTCCCCCCAAAGTGTGGAGAGACGCGTCACCCCGCGTCTACCCACACTTCTAGCACTGCCAAAAACAAAAATCATAAAAAACGAAATAAATAAAAAAATATCTTACGTCGGATCTTTTCGTTCATCCTTTGCGGCTCCAATTCTTCGACCATTGGAGCTGGCTCCAAAGGTGCATCTCGGATCTTCTGAACAATGTCAAAATAAAAGAACACCAATAGGAACAACAGCACGCAGAATAGAAAATCTCCCAAATTCCCGGATTTTCCATACTCATCGTCGTATCTCTCCACGGTCATTTTAGCTTCGTTTCGATATTTTGATAGGACAAAACACTCACAAATCAAACAGTACTTCGGTTATCTGCAATATCCCAAATCCAATATAGTCACATGTACTTCATAGTTCTTTTGGTAAACCTGATGTGAAGAAAAAAAGTACATGAATTTCTTTGCTTGAGGCCAGCTAAACGAACAGTTATAGTCAAGACAACAAACAGTATTGCAGAATGCCCAAGAAAGTAAGAAAAGAGACTGATTAAAACTTTGGCTACTTCTTAAGTTCAAAAAAAGATAATCACTTGTACATAATAGAACTTATGGTAAACCTGTGGAGGGAAAAAGTTTTTACTCGAGGTGAAAGTGAAAGGCTGAAGTGAAAACAAACAGTACAGTCAAGAAAATAAACAGAAATTCCAGAACGCCTAAGAAAGTAAGAAAAGACACTCACCAAAACATACTCAAAATATTTAACAAAATAAATTGCATTCCACAATTTTAACAGTCCAACAGCATTCAATGGATGACAAAAAGAATTCACAGAATAATGAAAAGGAATTCTACTAAATAAAATTAAAAGTATACCCACAACATTTAACAAAACAAGCTCTTTTCCTCTTTAACAATAGTAAACATGAGTCCATGCAACCATCCTTATCCCATCCCACATGAGTAATAGTCATAAAGAGTAAACTGTTTCCGCGAAGAATAAGAATAGAATTTCAATCCAACAGTACTCAAAACCCTTAATCAAAATGCATTCAATAGCAAGTTGATTTTTGGAGGTAGATTTGAGGCTCACGCCTTCATATAAGTCTAGGCTTCACGGGCCTATATATTTAGTAGTCCGGCCCTTTGACGGTTTACATGTGTCAGATAAATACCTCCTAAAAAGTGTCTGTCTATCGCAGAGTCGCAGAATTCCACGAGTATGCGGCTCAGTGGCTGAGAGGTATTACCATATTGAATGCAACAAGGAATAGTCCAGAGAATATTCGATATTTCATGCGAATAATAGTTACAAAGAGTAAATAATTTCACAGAAAGAAAAGAATACAAATTAAATCAGACAGTAATCACAATTTTTAAGAGAACAAAAACTGTATTTCAGATTGTAAACATTCAAGGGGTATGCCAAAGAATATTCAGTAATTCTTGCGAACAACAGTTACACAACATCGTAACTTAATTGCAGTTTCATACAGGAAAAACAAAAGGAAATAAATAAAACAATGTTTAACAGAAATGTATGTATTCCAATCAGTATTCTGAGTTACTATAAGTCAAAAATAAAGAGTAAAACAGTATTCCAGATAGCACACGAAGTATTCCACAGAGGAAGGAAAAAATTTAACTGTAACAGTACTCACAATATTTAACAGAAAAAAAATGTACTCTCAGCAAATATAAGTAAGAAAGAGTAAACAGTACAGTATTCCAGTTGGCCTACGAAGTATTCAACAGAAGAAGAAAAAAATTGATCACAACAGTACTCACAATATTTAAAAAGAACAATTTAAATTCTTGATGCACTGCAAAAGTGCTGATGCTGTGAAGAGTACTTTATATGGTTTAAATAATAAATGTAATCCCAGAGAACTATCAGTATACCTTACGATCATCACAAAGAACAATTCCGTACGACTTTCGAAAATATTTCACAGAAGAAAAAGAAACAAAAAATTTCCCAAATGTCGCCAAGGTCGGATGACTTCCTGAATTGTAACCAGATAATATTGAAGATGAAAATGGAGGGGGGGGGGGGGGGTAGAGAGAGATTAGTGACCACTGCCCATTGTGAAAAGTTCAGGGGTCACAATTATTATGTAAAAGGTTTCCTTGTTCTAGCTCGGTATTGTTCTTTTGTGGGTATTGTTCCAATTCTCCTTAGGCAGGAAAAGGCAATTTTTACTTAAAAGTTTTTATAACAAACTTATTTGGTTTTAGTAATCACTTAAGGGGAAATGGGCGCCCTGGACCACGGGTCACCAAATCAAAGTGCATCAGTGTTAATCCAATAGACAAAAAAATATTTTATCTGCCACATTTCTCCGGCTGTATTGGGTATTTTACAAACGGATTTTTTATGTGATAATTGTGGCTGACTTACAGGTCCCGACCTTCCCACTTTTTGAAATTGGTTCGAATATATTGGTTTCAATAAATTATTTTACAAAAAGTATTCAAAGCAATTTTAAAAAGATGGATTATAGAGACATGTAAGTTATCTATTTTTATTATTTAAAAAAACCGTATGTAAAAATATTCAATACAGCCGGAGAAATGTGGCAGAGAAAATAGTTTTTTCCCATTGGATTAACACTGGGGCACTTGAGTTTGGAAACCCACGGTCCAGCGTGCCCATATTCCCCCTTAAGTTGATCTTTTTCTCGGATTTGTTTTTCTTTTATTTTATAAAAGTTAACCACTACAGCCTCATAAAGTATTCAGAAATGATAAATTGGGATTTTTACTTTTAATTACACTCTACGAAATATAAGGTAATGAAAGTATTGCGATGGGGTCGAAAATCCAACATAGAGATTAGGCGTTTTCTACTCGTTTTGGGGGGTGCTGATTCCGAAAAGGTGGTTTTTGAACATTTCTCTCTCTCTTTCTGTCTAAAACAACTCTACAGCTCGAGCTAAAAGAGCTACAAATTATTTTGTGAAAAAAGAAAACCCCTAAAAACTATTTAAAAATTCAAATGTTTAACAAATTAAAATAGTTCGATTAAATATAATAGTGCAGTGTGTGTCCGTGTGTTTGAAACACAAATATCTTATCTTTGCAGAAACTACGCAAGTCAGCAACTTAAAATAATCAATTCAATTATCAAATAATGTTTTTTAATACTCTTTCATGTTTTGTATAAATGAATGCTGTTAAATTTATGGTTGCAATCACTTATCGTAAAATTTTATAAGAGATTGCAAGTCTTTGAGGTGGTGTAAATAAATATTTACGAGCGATATAAACCATCATTACTTTATATGAAAAGAGAAATTGCTTTGCCACTAAAAAAATGGTACACTGAAATTATTTAAAATGTTTTTCGATATATAAACTGCTCGATTGGTTTCAAAGACAAAAAATAAAGAATGTAAAAAGGTTTCTCTTAAAATGTAATTAAGTAAAGCGCTACTTCCACGCAAAATTGTCATTCGCTGTGAAAATACCTTTGATGGGATATGTTTACCATCCAAGAGAATATTTTTAATTAGCTGTATTTTAATATTCCGCTTCGAATTCTACAACTTCGAGACCTATGATTACCTTGACGGCTTTGTATGGTACGCGATAAAACACACATACTAAAAAAAACATAATAAATAAATATGGCGCCACGTGAATATAACCTGATATTATGTCATTTAGTAATTGACGATATTTTTTCCTATTTTAAAGTAGTTGAAATGTCGATATTACAGTAAATAATAAGTGAAATTGCAAATTAAAAAGAAATTAAAGTAAATAAAAAGCATGCATATTTCTAAGGAGAGTGTGAAAAATATGGGATTTTTTAGAATTTACGGTCTCCTTCAATGTGACTTGAATTTAAATTGCTAGGCGACAATTTTCTTTCACTTTGCGACATTAGTGTCGCCCAGTTACTATGTTACGAAATAGTCTGGCTAGGCCCCACGATAAAATCAGAACAATGGAAATGTTTCTTATGATGTCACGCTCTCCGTACTGCGATTTCATTAGTTGTTTCGTTTTCTTTCCGTACTACGATTTCATTGGTTGTTTTGGTTTCAATTCACGATCAGAATGCGGAAATAGATGAAAAGAAACTTTTATTTCTATGCAAGTTTTCTTTAACAAATGATTAAAACAAACAACAGCACAGCAAGCAGTTGGCATTTAAAAAAAAATAACAACTAAAATATTCTTCGAAAATGGGGCCCGGATGGCCTAGGGGTTTGGATCGCAGACCATTACGCTAGCAGTCTGCTCATTGATTAAGCACAGACACTTAATTAAGCACTGTAAGGGGCATGCTTTAAGTCTTGAGTGGCAGCAGAAATGTTAATGTAATTAAATTCTTTCTCGAGCCGGTGAGCTTGGTGCAAGGTGCATATATATCACGTGGGAACAGAGGACCAATCAGAGCACAGACCGCAAAGAAGTGCAAGAAAGAAGCTGGAAGAAATTTCGCCATCTCTCTCTCTGAAAAAATCCAATTCATGCTTTTCAAAGATATGTGAAAAAACTATTGCAAAAGGAATGATGATTTACCT
Source organism: Oedothorax gibbosus (assembly GCA_019343175.1). NCBI lineage: Eukaryota > Metazoa > Arthropoda > Arachnida > Araneae > Linyphiidae > Oedothorax > Oedothorax gibbosus. Next base: position 30,234,004 of record CM033276.1, read on the forward strand.
AGTACTGTCACGATGAATTCTACCCTTAAATTATTTTTGTTTATCGGACTATTGAAAACCTCGAACAAAACTGTTGTAAACCTACTTCAAATCTCGACTATTTTTCTGTTTATAATTGCAATTATAGTTGAGTTTTCCATAACTTCACTAAGTTTGACAAGTTCGATTGGCATTTACGAGTTGAAGTTGAACTTTGCTTACATTACAAGTTATTTTCTCACATTCTTCGTCTGGATTACTATGTTGCAAAGAAGATCCCGATTGACAAAATTACTTAATCATTTACAAAGGATTGGTTACCTTGCTGAAACCAATAAAGTAACTATGATTTGGTTTACTTTCATCCTTGGCAGTGCTGTATCGTACGTTATCTCAGTTTTCTTTAGTGATCTAAAAGATGAATACTATGCTCACGGAGCGAAGAACGTCCATGTTCGATTCACCATAGTTCTGGTAAAAGCGATTGCGTACGTTGGTGTGTATCCATTTCTATCCGACATATTTGTTCTCCAGTTTTGTATTCTTTGTTGGCGATGCTGCAGATCCATCCGCTGTTTGAGAGTTGAGGTCGAGAAATCGACAGTAAGAGAATTCGATGTTCCCGCGCAAATGAAGATCGTTAGCAGTGAGTTGAAAATCATGGCCATCTTGGAAGATCTGCAAAAAGTGTTCTCTCTACCATCGTTTCTCATGTTCGCCACCCACTATTGTGCATGCAGCTCCTTGCTTGGATGGCTCGTGCTGGGTGAGCTGCGTTCGGCTATTAAAACGTTCCAGACAGCGTTCTATTTCGGCAGTTCCTTCGCGTGCCTCGTGGCCTATTTGTGGGTGCCGGGAAAGTTGCCCGTCGAGATGAACAAACTGAAAGAAGCTTTTCGTCAAAAATCTCGCCTCAGATGGATCTTCTTGGGATCACATCAGGAAGAAGACGTGTTTGAAAAAGCGTTTTGTGGAAAAGAACCTTTAGTGATCACGGGGTTCAACATCGTCAGCTTCAGACAAAGCTCCATTCTTGCAGTCATTGGGACCATACTTTCCTACACTCTGCTATTGGTTCATTAATGCTTCGAATATAATCTGATGTTAAATAAAGAGCGGATTAGCGAGGGGGGGGGGGGGGTCGGAGACCAGAGATTTTTTTTCATCATCATCATAGTTGGCCCGACAGCCCGATGTGGGCCTTCGCCTTCTAAGAGTTTTTCCCATCCTGCTCTGTTTGTGCTTGGGACCTCCAGTTTCTAATCTTCATGAGATCGAAGTCCGTCTCCAGGCAGTCGATCCACCGTCGTTTTGGTCTGCCCCTTGGTCGTTGTCCGAATGGGACTGCATTAAAAACTTTTAAAGCAGCCCGATCTGCGTCCATTCGCAATAGATGGCCAGCCCATCTCATTCTATTCAGCCTGATAAATTTGACGACGTCATCCTCATTGTATAGCTTGTACAGTTCGAAGTTAAACCTTCTCCGCCAGGCTCCCCTGTCAAATACACCACCAAAGATGGTCCGCAGCACTCTCCTTTCAAAGAGTGCAAGCACTTTTTCTTCCGTTGACGTAAGTGACCAGGTCTCAGAGGCATATGTCAGCCGGTCTTATAAGAGTTAACGATAAATAAGTGCTAGCTCAACTTAGGGAGAAAAAATCGGAAGCTTATGATAACAAATGGAATCATTGGGGTGTTAGAGTTTAAACCATGCTTTCCTCTAATTGTTGTGAGCAGTGTACTTGCAGAAAGCTAAAAAAACAACCCTTTTATTTTTTTTCCAAAATATATGTTTTACATACTACTTAAAACTTAACAACGAAGGTTTTCTAAATTTAATAATGAGATGACAATAGGTACATATGGAAACAAATTATTTTGTGAAAAAAAACAACTAAAAACTATTTTAAAATTAAAATTTTTAACAAATTAAAATAGTTCGATTAAATATAATAGTTCAGTCTGTGTCCGTGTGTGTAAGACACAAATATCTTACCTTTGCAGAAACTACGCAAGTCTAGCAACTTAAAATAATCAATTCAAATATCAAATAATGTTTTTTAATACTCTTTCATGTTTTGTATAATGAATGCTAACATCTATATGTATAAAAAATATTATTTTATTTAAAAATCTATATAATTATTCAAATTATAGCAATAGAACAGTTTATTTTTAAATCGTATTATCTGCATGTATTTTTAAACCATTTTTTTTTCATACAGTTTATGTCTGTTTATGAACGTTTAGATCTGATAACATCTATATGTATAAAAAATATTATTTTATTTAAAAATCTATATAATTATTCAAATTATAGCAATAGAACAGTTTATTTTTTAAATCGTATTATCTGCATGTATTTTAAACCATTTTTTTCATACAGTTTATGTTGCTAGAAAACTAATGTCAAATTAGTAAAAAGTTGTTATGTTAGTATAACAGGATTTTCGTTCTTCTTTTAATTAATTGGCTCCTCAATTGACTTCTGAGTCCACATAGACATCGGTTGGCCGCAGCAATTCTCTTCCTGATCTCGGGGCTGAGGCCATTTTGGCACTCAACCACAGAGCCTAAATAAGTAAATTTCTCAACTCGTTCAAATTTATGTCCACCGATTTCCAAAGTAGAGCCAATATTGTTCTTTCCACAATACATGTATTTTGTCTTTCCCTCATTTATCTTTAGCTTTACCTTTTCTGCAGCTTTTTCTATTGCAGTGATTCCCTTAGTGTGGTTGCAGACCTAGCAATGATATGAATGTCGTCCGCATAAGCCAGGATCTGTACAGATTTGTTGAAAATTGTTCCTCTTGTGTTTATGCCAGAATCCCTGATAACCTTTTCCAAAGTTATTGTAAATAGGAGGCATGCAAGAGCATCTCCTTGTCGAACACCATTGCAGATCTCAAAGGGCTTAGATAGTTCTCCTTGTATACGAACCATAGAAGAGGTATCCATGAAGGTGAGCTTCAATAGGTTAACTAACTTTTTCGGTACCTCGAAGTCTAACAAGGCTCTCTGAATTTCTAGTCTATCGATACTATCATAGGCTGCCCGGAAATCTATGAAAAGATGGTGCGTTTCAATTCCAAATTCTCGACTTTTTTCTAAGATTTGTCTCAGTGTAAAGATTTGGTCAACTGTGGACCTTCCTTTTCGAAAGCCACATTGATAATCTCCTATAAGATCGTTAACAATAGGAGACAATCGTTGAAGAGTTAAATAAAGAGCGGATTAGCGAGGGGGAGGGGGGGGGGTCGGAGACCAGAGATTTTTTTTATGTGTCTTATATTTGTCCGATAAAATTGGATTATAACTGTAAAAAAACTGTAACTTACCGTGATTTTTTGGTTGAGCAGAAGTGATACCTGTATCTGCACCCAACGCAACTTTTTTATGGCGACATCGTACTTGGTGTCTGTACTTTGAAGCATATATAACGTACACGCCCTCTACACGCAGGGCCAGATTTTTAAATATAGGCTAAGTAGGCTTTCCCAGGTAGCACAACAATGTTGGCCGACATTCTACCGACATCGGCCAACATTGCGAAAGTCGAGGAATGTTGAACGTTGTAATCGCGACATCTGTCAACATTCGCAGGCATTGGGAATTTTTAAAATTAGTATGACTTTAAATTAATTTTATTTTGATGTTGGAAGAATGAAACAATAATGTTAATAATAATGCAGACAAGTTTTAGTCATTACTTAAAAAAAAATAATTTTTGAAAATATTCGAATATTGTGGGAACATCTGGCGACATTGTGGATACAACGTCGATAAAACAACATTGGCCAACATTGATCGATGTTTACTAGGTACTAGATTCACGTGAGTGTTAAGCCTATTAAGAAAGTGGTGCTTTAGGGATGTGAGGTTTTTTAAAAACGGGTTTTTAGGCCATAAGATGTGGTCGGCTATCGTTCAAGTTCGTAGTTTTCATTGATATTAAAAAAATAGAAAATATTATCGAGAGTAAAAAAATTCAATGTTCTGCTTTCTACATGTGCACGTTAATTAGTTATGACAAAAAACAATAGCAGAATTTTAGAATTTTTTAAGCGAATGACATTTCAGAAAAGCGAGAACGGCACTTTCGTGTAACCAATTAAAAGCGAGCAGGTGAGCAGAAATTATTTGTTTACGTTTTGCGGCGAGCCGGTGACGACGAAAAGACATGCTTCGTAATTGACATATTTCGCATTTATTTTATTTTTATGAGAGGTGAAGAATTATCGTAAAGAAAAGTTATTTGCATATTTTATAATACCGTCCTTACAATGGAATGTAGTATTCACGTTCTCAAAAACTGTACGGATAATTTGCAACGATGTTCCAGAACAAGTTTGGAAAAACTAAAACACTGTGCCACTGAGTGGCTTTCAACAGACGATGTTGGAAAAGATATAGCTAAAAAAACTCAAAGGGGATATTGAAGATCAAGATGCTCTATCTAGAATTAACTTTCATAGAAAATGCTATATGAAATTTACAGACAAGAATCGAATATCTTCTGCCAGCAAACGCAAACTCAAGGGTACAAAAAGTCAAGCACACGCAACAACCGATGGTGCAAAAAACGTTAAAGAACACAAGGAAACCCTTTCCAAACCCTTACTCCGCAGTAATGTGGTTTCAGTTCCTAAAACATCCAAAAATGTGCTGCCAAAAATCTGCATTATTTGTAGGAAAAATAATTTAAATTTGAGAAACATTCTGGTAACCTGTCTAATAATGTGAGGGTTATTTAGGTAAGCATGCGTAAAATATAAATACCTTTCCTTTCCAAAAAATTCTCGCCCTGCAAACAAATTGATGTTGAGAAGCTTTGGGGTACATATACCATTTCTATTTTTACAAAACGGTAGAATCCAAGACATTAGAAGGCTTTATCAAAGAACTCGACACGACAAGTGTATATGAAGGAGTTGGAACTGTAAATTTAGCTCCGATATTCTAGATGGAAACATTGAAATTGACGGAGAGGTCTTCGCTTCAAAAGTGCAAAGGGACAGTAGAAAGTGAAGGGAAGTTTTGCTACTTCAGTAGACTTTATTCGTATTTGTATGACTGGGAAATCCATGCTCTTAATGAAGTTGGTTTTATTATCAACAGTTTTACCACTTGTCTAGTATTTGACCAAACGTTTAAAATTTCAAATATCTTATGACTTCAGGTATAAGTCAAGATAAAATTGAAAGTCTATTTGCAGTGATTCGTCAATGTAAAGGCTGCAACGATTATCTCGCATCCTTTGAGTTTTTGACAATTGTAGAATGTCTAGGTTTTTACAATTTAGCATGGCCACCTAAAGGATACTTAAGGTAGAAAACAATATGATTAATTCTTTATTAACAGCACAGGATATCAAACTGTAAGTAGCAACACAAGGCGTCTAGCAATAATTAATTTGGAAAATAAATATATTGCTGATCATCAGACCATAGTTACACAAAATAGTGATGAGCGTTTGAGAGGACACGGGGACCAGTCTAATAATGTGTGGGTTATTTAGGTAAGCAGGAGCTTAAAATACAAATACCTTTCCTTTAATTTACTCAAATCAAAAAATAATTTTCAAAATAAAACGGTTAAACAATAATTATAACCATTGTTAAATGAGAAAATAATTTCGAAACCAAAATCTTGTAATTTAATTATAATATTTTTATATTTTAAGCAATAATCTTAAGCTAATTTCTATTTTGAGTTGTGCTGAATATTGGAATGAAAACTATACTCAAATAATGTCTAAAATAATATAAATACTTCTAACGTGGTTATATATTCATGTAAAAATAAAACTTTCAGAAAAGTACAATATTGTGTGTGCAAATTTCAAAACGGATATTTAAAAAATTTCTTAAGCTCCTACTTTCCTGTATAAGTATTATCATTAACATTTAACATATGGTTTATAAAGTGCAAAAAATTCATAATGATAACCTTAGTAAAGATTGTTCAGATAATGTTGGATTTTTTTTTTTTAATAATATGTATTATTTCATAATTGTGTAAGATGTTTTAGTGAATTATCAGGCATAAAAATTAATGATGGACTATTTGATCAATTTTATTCTTGGTAAAGTGTAAATATCAAATCCCACATATTGTATTCAGTGCTATAGTAAATAGAGACTTGAATAAATATATAACAGTCTAATTAGTTATTAATTTTATGATTTGTTTTTTGTGAAACATTTCGTACAGAAGCTTTAGCAATATTTCTAAAGCTTCTGTATGAATTAATAATTATTTTTTTTAATGTATTAAAGTAGAAAATACATAACTATCTAAAACATGAAATTTAATAAAGTTGCATGTAAAAAATATTTTAATTGAAGTTTGTGCATAAGATTTACAGATTTTGACAAGAATTTAACAGTTTCTCTACACTTAAATTATTTGAAATAAAACCTATAGTACACAAAAGTAGTATACAAATGGAGGTTACGTAAATATATTTTTATTCAACTCTACATACAATAATTTTTCGTCTTTTAATGGTATCGACCATCCCTATATAAATGCATCCAGAGATGTTGTGCAGTTAACTTTAAACAATCTGGGAAAATATGTGCTATGTATCATATATTTAATATATGAATAATAATACGTAAAATTGGTTTTAATTTGACTCTGAAGCAGTATAGAAAAAAATAGCTATGTCGTGATGTGTTTTATATAGCTGTCTGAATTACTAGTTTTTAAAATTACAATAGTACTAATAATACAATATTTCTTGATTAATTTTGATTTATTTAACCTATTGTTAATTGTTTTACAACATAGCATATTGACATTGGCCAACATAAAAATGACACCCTTGCGAATATTGTACAACATCGGTTTACAACATTGATCAACATTAGTCGTACAACATTCATGGGCATTCTTTTACAGTACTTCTCAATTATACATTTTTCCATTCCCTTCGCATAACTTTTTAAATCTGTTCGTTGAGTAGAAAAAAAATTATTTACAAAGGTAATTTTCTTTATATTTATCTAATTAACAAAAATTTTGTTAATTAGATAAATATAAAAAAATTACCTTTGTGTAAATAATTTTTTTTTTACTCAACGAACAGATTAGTTAAAAAGTTATGCGAAGGGAATGGAAAAATGTTTTATTGAAAAGTACTGTAAAAGCCCATGAATGTGGTACGACTAATGTTGATCAATGTCGTAAACGATGTTGTACAATATTCCCAAGGGTGTCATTTTTATGTCGGCCAATGTCGATATGCGACATTGTACGACGTTGATAAATGTTGGCCAATGTCGTAAAACGACGTCGTACAATATTTTTGGCTAGGGGGGTCCATTTTTATGTCGGCCAATGTCAATATGCGATGTTGACCAATGTCGTGAACCGATGTAGTACAATATCGGCAAGGGTGTCATTTTTATGTCGGCCAATGTCGATATGCGACATTGTACGACGTTGATAAATGTTGGCCAATGTCGTAAAAACGACGTCGTACAATATTTGCTAGGGGGGTCCATTTTTATGTCGGCCAATGTCAATATGCGATGTTGACCAATGTCCTGAACCGATGTAGTACAAATATCGGCAAGGGTGTCATTTTTATGTCGGCCAATGTCGATATGCGACATTGTACGACGTTGATAAATGTTGGCCAATGTCGTAAAACGACGTCGTACAATATTGACTGGGGGGTCCATTTTTACGTCGGCCAATATTGGCACCAATGTCGGCCAATATTTTTTTTTTAATATTGGCCGACGTTGGTGTGCTACCTGGGTTAGCCAAGAGCAGCGAATTTTTGGGGCGGCAAATTTTACGACCAGTTAAAGCAGCATTCAGCATAAAAAATTATTATAAAGATACGAATATTTTTAAGAAAGAAAACAAATAACTTACATCAATGCGAAAACCGTAAACGTATATAGTACTAATATATTTCGTAGCAAACATGGTAGCTGCGAGGGCAAGTGCGCCACCTCCTCCCGGATTTCGAAGTGGAAAGAAATATAGTAGAACAGTTTAAAAATTTCACCTATTTCGCTTTCGATTTAGTGTGTAAAGATACATAGATGATTCTAATATGTGTATCTATTTTAAACAACACATACCACCCTATTTTGCAGCTAACCAGCTATCTTTCCCCGAAGTGGGAGGATATTGTGACTGGGTGGCAAATCGTAGCCTACGCCCTACACCTACGGGCGGCAAATCTTTAAATCCGGCCCTGTCTACACGGAGTATTATTCCATAGGGCATTTTGGCTGAACAGACTATTCAAAGGTCGGCAGTTATTTTGGCAATACCCGGTCCCGAACCTGATGACATCTTTTGCATGCAAGGCAAAGGGCCTTATTCAACTGGGCACTCTAATATAATATAATCCCCCATGAGAAAATTGGTTGTCATTGCCTTCAAGGAGGTTGGATTTCTGTCTGTTGGTCCGCGGAAGATATTTAATTTCTCTTTTACCACCCAGAGGAAAATCCAATGGAGGCATTCCCCTATCCGCCACCTTGGGGACGCGCCTTTTAAGGGTCAGGCTCCCCCGAGGGCGATATAAAGATGTTTAGGTCTTTTGTATCAAAATGTGTAAATCTTTTGTAATTTTTTCGTTTAACTTTTTAAAAACTTCTATCACTCTCAAATCATCTTAAAACCCACCATAGCACACAAACCGGAATATATATGTAATATGTACCAAACAACCAACCAACCTACCAAACCCACCATTCCTTTGGTATTCTATCAAGATTTCATTTATAGGTTTTTCTGCAAAAAGCAAAAAAAAACTTTTTTTGTGTGCACAATTTCAGTGTTAGGGTTCATAATTTACCCTTCTTTAACAATTTACAAGATTCGCCGCTTGACGAGAATTTTGCGATTTACAAATTTGGAATTTGTCAGATTTCAAAAATTCGGGAATTGTCGATCTTTGAAGTTTTTAAATATTCCGACCTTCGAAATTTCGCAATCATCAGGATCTCTGAAAATTCGCTTTAATCCGATACCCGAGGTTCCGCAATTATTCTATTTCCGAAAAATTTCAAAAATACGTTTTCTTCCGATTTGTCGACTGGGGAGCCCAGTCGGTAAGGCGTTGCCACACATGCGAAACGTATCTGGTTCGGGCCCCCGATCACTTCCACAATACCTACCTACCTATAAATGGTCTGTGCAGCCAAAAGTCCTCGAAATAATATCCCGTTTACAGTGAGTGATTGTTAAATATGCTATTACAAATAAATCAACTATGACATCTTACTTAGAATAAGTAAAGGTTTAAAGCCTGAATCGTTCTCATGAACATGACATCTGTTAATTTGAAGAAATCAGGTAATACTCTACATAAACTCTACAAAGTTGCAATCAGAAATCTTTCAGGGGCTCAGGTTTTGACATCGGCATTGCTCGTTGCTCAAAATAACTTAGCTGTGTTAAAACACCGGAATAGTAAATAGCAAGAAACTAGGAGCAAAAAATCGTCCCTAATACAAACAAACAATTGCAACGAAGTAACGAAGAATATTTCCATGTTCACAATGCAACGAATTACTGTATTTAAAAATGGATCATCTAATTCTGGCAAAGTATGAACTTAAAAATTATTTACATTTGTGAAAAAACTATTGCTGTGTACTTTAAGAACACTTTAAAGTCTAACAACGAACCTTATGGGGGTGTACCGTTGTATGGCAATCGTAACTCCATATTTTTCATCCAATAATTTTCCATTAACTATTATTTCTTGGTGCAATTAATAATAGGTGGATAACCTTGATTTTTAAAATCTATTAACAAATTTGTCCTTGTAAGGAAGTATGCATCTAACTATTATCAAAGTTTCAGTAAAAGAGCTAACATTCATCTAGAATATTTTAAGAGTTATAAACATTTTTTCTTATTAACTATACGTCCTTGTAATTAATATGCTGATAAAACCTTTATTTATATATGAAAGCAAACAAAACTTTTTGGACATTCAACAAACTATATGAAATACAGGTTAATTTTAAGTTGACGGTGCTTCTGTCGCCAAGGGATTTGGCGCTTTTGTTGGGAGCGATAAACATTTTTTTTTGGTGATGCGGCATTTTCTGGTGAAATACGTTGTGGAATCTTTGTTGTGGCTAGGTGGCGCTGGTTATACTTGAGCGGATGTTAGGCGCGTGGGATTTTTTGTTCTAAATTATTGTCCAATCGCTGGCGCTGGTGATATTTGCGCGGAATTTAGGTTGCGCGGATGATATGCGCGTGAGATTTATTTGTATTCTATAAATTACTTTTTGTTCTATCGTCATTTCGTGAGGTTTCGTTTGCGTTTGGCTTTTGAACATCCGATTATTATGGATGTGCTTATTTAAATTCGGAATTTTTTGCAAAACTAAATAAATTTATTTTTGATTTACTTTGTAAATTAAAAATTGCCCGGGGCCCCAAACGAGTGTTTAGGCTTTCAATGGGCCCTACAGTACTGCCCCATGTAGGATACTGATGTTTTTTAGAGAAAACAAAATTGCCCGGGGCCCCAAACGAGTGTTTAGGCTTTCAATGGGCCATACAGTACTGCCCCATGTAGGATACTGATGTTTTTTTAGAGAAAAAAACATTTCCCGGAGCCCCGAACCCGTGCGTACTGGATTTCCACTCACTCTTGTAGCTCTAGTGCGACGATAATTTAAACTAAACTAAATTGCCCGTAGCCCAAACGCGTGCGTACTGGATAACCATTCCTGTAGCCTTAGTGCGACGATTTTTCAAACGATATTAAACTGGATTCCCACTCGTGTAGCTCTAGTGCGAAAATTTTCAAACAAAACTAAACTGGATTGCCACTCGTGTAACTCTAGTGCGACGAAAATTCAAACAAAACTAAACTGGATTGCAAGTACTAGCCCATTGTGTAGAATAAAGTTTGTTTTGTGTTGCCCAAAGCAAACCAAAACCCCGAGTCTGGTTTATTTTTTCGAAAGTAACTAGGGTTACTGCATCGGCGTAAAGGAATCTGGCAATGGGAAACACGCGAGTTTCGCCAAGTTGTTGTTGTTTTTTAGGCCAAATCCCTTGGCGACAGAAGCACCGTCAACTTATTATTTACCGAAATACATATACAAATATTAATGCAAAAAGTTGATTGGAAAAGGAGTTTCGATAATTTGTATGATGTGTTAGTAATTGCTTATTTTTTAAGCATGTGCGTTCTTAAATTCTTTTTCATGATTTTATTTTCAAATTATATTGTCAATCTTATAAGCCTCAATCTCAAACTAATAAATTTGCAGAGAATGTGGCTATTTTAGCTAGTCCAGATACTCTGTATATTTCCCAAAACTGAGAGCCATTTTTTGTGGCCCCATCTAGGCTCTCGCTCCCAATTTTGACTTATATTACAATGAATCTGTGCTGTCTGTTTATGTTAAAGTATGCCAAGATTTGATTTTGCCAGCAAAACCCAAGCCAAATGGGTACTCGGGGGGTGTTTTACATGCTATATAATAATGCATGTCAACGTTTTTCCCATCCTGAAAATCTGATGATACCTCACAGCCACATAGCTGACAAATATATAACCAATTTAAACCAAATATGAAGAGTACAGGGCAAAAACAACTTCATTGCATAGGAATCTTGCCATAATATGGTGTGCTTGATGGGCTTTGGCGACAAGAAACCAGTTCTTCTTTCGCCATACAAACATGCGACTCATGTCCAACTGACATCTGGCGTGAATCAGGGTTGCCACGAGATAAAAAGTGAGTATCCGGTTTCTTCATACCAATTTCGTCGATGACTCGCTATTATTGCCAAAGAATCCTGATGCAGACAGATTCTTCTGCAATGAAGTTGTTTTTCCCCTGTACTCTTCCTATATAATCAAATATTCACTTTTTCTATTTTCAGTTAGTAGAGCTTAAAGATTCCTTAGATGTACTGGTAAAGTTAATTAACGAGAAGCTTGGTGTGGAAGGAAAGATATTGTTCACTGCCAATGGAGGAGAGGTTGACGACATAGAACTTATAAGGTAACATTAACTGTTGCAGTCATCTCTCATGGGCAAGTAAACTGAAGTAACCACAACAAAGAATTGGGTCATTTTTGCTCTGAAATAATCAGTCTTTCAGTATATTTTGTTATCAGTTAGAGTTATTGAGTGCTTTCAAAAATGGTCCCAGTCATTAGTCTCTGCAGTTTACTTGCCTGTTGCGGACATCTATTTTGTAATTGTTAAAAATAAAATTAATTGAACTTAAGTTTTCAAAAGCTATTTGCTATGTAAGAATTTGCTTTTTCATTGTATTTTTTTTATCAATATAATCGACTTAACTTCACTAAGTTGCATTTATTCAGTCTTCATTTGGTAACCACCTTAAGGATACAGACGTATAAACCCCTCAACTGACCATCAGGTTTTCTAGCAACACACATAACAATTTACAAAATTTCACCGTTTTGCTATATTTAAAAATAAGTTTTGAGTGAAAACAACTTTAAACTTTTTCCGTATTGTTTATCCCGCAGGGGGTTCAGCAGTTTATTTTTATATTTTGTATTATATTTATAAAAGATAAATCATCATAAAAAAAATTTACATCAAAGTGTAAAACAAATAATATTGCTTGATATTGAACACTGAATATACAATTATAAATTGTGCCTACTCAAAATGCTTACAGTTGACTATGTTTTTCATAGCCATGTTTGTGTAGTCCAGTGCTTCAATAACCAAACATTTAGTATAACCTATCAGGGGTCCATCCAGAGCTAAATTGGGGCCGTTTAGCGGCCCCTTCACAAAATAACGATCGCTAAAAACGGCCCCTTCACAAAATTACGACGCCCCCCCCAGTTCACAAAATTGATGAAACCACGGGTTAAAATTTCCTAACTTTTCTATTTTTTAAAAGTGTATCAGAATCTTTAAAATTGGCTAGAAAGTCATCGTGATCAACTGAAATCCTAATTTTGTTTACGTTATTAACAAATCTATAAACTCAATCACCTTTAAAATCGATTGTCAATGTCTTGCGCCTGATGGAAGGTTAATCTGTTTATCAATATTTGCATCAGGGTTCGATTTAAGCGGTATCGCATTGCAATTCGCGATGCAAATTCACTGAAACAGCGATACAAATAGTCAACTGATTCGCTACAACTATGATGCATTATTTTAACGATTGTTTAGTTTTTCGCTGAAACTAAACTGAAGTTTTAATAAATAACAAGTTCTAATAACAGATTCTAATACTGACGATTAAAATTTTAATCAAAATAGAAAGATGAATTAAGATTAGATTACACTAAGATGTCTTCAAATCTCGTACAGCCAGTGCAATCTCCCATTGGAAGATAAGTCTAATAATGCTTCCTGATTTACTTATTTTGCTGCCTAGTAATTTTCACGAAATCTACCTTGCATCAGAATGATTGACAGTTCTCTGGCTTTGCGTGATCGGAAGAGTATTATCTTGTTGCTCTTGTAGCTCCAGTTCAGGCCAAGTCTGACGACTAGAATATTTTTTCTGATCAAGTGTTCGACTTCTGGTGCCCGTGAGTCATGATCCCAAAAACAGCTTGAATGTTATAATACTTTTTGTTCACGTTTAAAACTTTTTCTCGTTCGGCCTATACTGGGGTGTCAGATTTTAGACAATTTTTTTTTTAATTGAGTGTCGGCTTATATATACGCGTTTTATATATTTAGATTTTATGTTGCTAATAAATTTCAAGTCCTTGAACTTTTCTGGAAAAGTACTTGAATTTTTTTTGCCTAACAAATGTATACAAAAAAAAACTTAAATAGCAATGTACGCAAAAAAAATTCACAAAATACAAAGTTTTCACAAAATTACTTCACAAATTCACAAAAAAAGGACCCTGTAAAAAAAACCTGGATGGACCCCTGCCTATTCCAGTTTGAGCTTCCAATATATTTAAAATGTATGCTTCCTCTGTCCTTTACAAGCTTTATAATAAAAGCTGACATATCAATTCCCTTTTCGTTTAGGGACAATGATGTTTTGTATATTTCAAATGGAGAACCATTCATTGGTAAGAATATTTTATACTTTTTATCTGTATAAAATAATATTGTTTAAACATAGTTTGTCTTGTGTAATTACTTCTGAGCCTTCCTGTCAAGAAACCTCAAGGACTGAGTTAGGAGTATTTTTTTTAAAGCTGGTCATACACATTCAAACCCTTGAACTTGACCAGAATTTTTTTCTCCATCTTGATTGTTGTAAGTAATGTAGCGGGTGGAGCTTGTATGACTTGCGGGCATATGGCACTAATCCAGGAGGGGGAAATACAGGTGGCGCAAATAAAAAGTGGTCCCGAAGAGATAGGAATGCATTGAGATGCTTGGCGAGAAAAACTATTGAATCCGTCTGAAAGCCTTCATGTCGTAAATAAAAGATTATTCAAGCGTGAAATAACTTCACTTGGCAAAACTGTTTTTGCATTTGTTGGATTGGATTAGCATCACATTGGAGCTTCTCATGGACTATTGGCGAGTCCAGATCTTAGTGCGTATTATATGAAGATGCTCTCTTATGCAAATTTTGTGTCTTGCAATCAATTTAGAATGTTTTGTATTAACAAAAACAAAAAGGTCCGATTATTTAGGATAAATAACGGCCAAAATAATCACTAGAGGGGCGCTCCACCCTGTACTTCCTGCCATGTTCAAAGGAGTCCCTCCATGTATGACCAGCTTTATACTGGCTACTTCATTAGAGTGTGCCAAAATCTGTTTTTAAAAAAATAGAACCGCACAATAATGGATTATTGTTCACATAAATAAAGTAAAAAAGTCAAATATTGCATAAAACTATGTAATTATTAGCTAGACAAATCAATTAACAACAACTATGATTTAAAAAAATATCATGAATTTATGTTCTTAATTCATACTTATAATCAACAAATATTTAAATGAATTATTTTATTTATCAGGTTGTCATTCTTATTGCAAACACCAAAATGTTATGTCTTAGAAAAGCATAGTTGATAGATAAAAATAAACAATTCAAAATAAATTAAAAGATTTGCCAGTTTAGAAAAAAAATCTAAATGCATCATCTGTTTGCCTTTGTATATTGTGGCAAACTTTTAATTTATTTCTGCAATTAGGTTTAGGCAAACAGCATTTTATGCTTCTGTTAACTTTTGCATTATCTTTTGTTTTAGATCCTTTAATTATAAATAAAAGAAATGTACCTCCACAAAAGAAAGAGGTTGGAACTATACCTAATACCTCTTTTACAAATCCTGATTGGTTACTTTTAAATGTTGGTGGAAAACATTTTGCGACTACTAGGTATGCATTTATATTTCATTTATATGAAAATAAGTTATGTAGACTACTATTTAATATCTCTCTCTTTTCTATGATAGTTTTGTACTTTTTTTTAGCATGTATTTATCAAGATTTTACCATATTACTATGACTGTGTATTTTTGTGTTTTTGCTTTTAAAAGAACTATCTGAAACGTTTAGATCTGATAACATCTATATGTATAAAAAATATTATTTTATTTAAAAATCTATATAATTATTCAAATTATAGCAATAGAACGGTTTATTTTTTAAATCGTATTATCTGCATGTATTTTAAACCATTTTTTTCATACAGTTTATGTTGCTAGAAAACTAATGTCAAATTGGTAAAAAGTTGTTATGTTAGTAATTTCACCTGACTTAAACCAGAGAAGTAAAAAATAAAAACTGCCCTATGCAAATTTCAGTTTTTGGTAGTTTAATCAAGAAACTAATGATTTAAATATTTTTCAGAAGTACCTTAATTACAAAAGAACCCAATTCCATGCTGGCCTGCATGATAGCATCTGAAGACAGTGCTCTTCTATGTCCAAGCTCTATTGACGACTATGGAGCTTTTCTTATTGACCGTAGCCCTGTTTATTTCGAGCCCATACTGAATTACTTGAGGCACGGCCAATTAGTTTTGGACAAAAACACAAATCCCAGAGGTAATTTTAATTTGTTTAGTTTTAGCTTCCACACTACGTTTATAACGTAAAAAGTGGAAAGTATTATAATCGTTCAGTCCGTCTGTGTGTCCGTCACCCACTTTCATAACCTAAACTACAAATGCTACGGACAAGTGTGATACATCAAAAAATTCAGTGCATCGAAATTAGAAGACATTAATAATTTCTGAGAAGAATTTGAATTCAAAGTACTTCAATTATTTAAAAAAACTGCAAAATTTAATGCTCCTTTAAAAAGGATAGGAAGCAATTTTTATTAGAATTAAATCGCCATTGCCATTCGCAACAATGGCTCGAGAAACTTTAATTCTTTTAGACAATAAATTAAAATAAATATATTTTTGCGACATCGATCAGTTTGAAATGACGTCAAATATATTTCACTACGAGATTCTTTGTACGTTGATATGAAATATTTTAATTCTATTTAAAAGCAAGGAATATTACATATTTATTCTTTGAAATATAAATTAATTTTTGCAAACGATAAGTAATAATTATTGAATTTTCGAAATAAAATAAATGAAACTAGCCAAATTTAGCATGTAAATTTTTAATATAGAATATTAATGCTGTGTTTGTCGCCTTTTTACCTGTTAAACACAACTGTTGTGTGGAAGTGGGTTAAGTGACAGATTCTGTTACAAACCTACTTGTTTAAAACTTATGTTTTTGTAATGGATCTGGTGTTTTTGTTGTTAGCCTCTTTTATATTCAACTTATTTTAATTCTTTGAAGCATGGCCAGGCTGTTAAAAGTATATTGAAAATCTATTTAGCGGCATTGGCATTTTATTTCAACTCCTACTTTAAATTTTTGCAACTTTAATTTTCTAATTTAATTTTTTTTTATCTGTGAATTATGTGTACAATTTATTTTCTCTTAAATACAAAAAGTTTAATGATAAAAATTGAATGAAAGTTGATTTGAACTATATGTACCTATACTAATTATGTCTTCATTATCAGGTGTTCTTGAAGAAGCAAGATTTTTTGGCATTGAAAGTCTTGTAAAAATCCTAGAAGAAAGTGTTGAGGTCTATATTATTATTTTATTATGTTTCATTTTATTCCCTCTAACAACAAAAAAATTATCCATTTATTAATGTTAAAACCCTCTTATGCATGATTTTTTTTTATTTTTACTTTTAAGAGGGACTGTCAGTCCCATAGAACTAATACATTAGTTTTGAAATCACAACTTTTGCAAAAGAATTGCTTTGCCATGTTATCCCATTTTCACCAGGTATGTGAATCATCATAACATCAATTTAAAACAAAATTGAAAAGAAAATAACATCCACTTATTTAATTATTAAAAGACAAAGTTTTAAAATAGTGTTACCCTCTGCTGTATATTTTGGCATTTTAAAACTTCAAAAATATATAATTAAATAACTAGATAACATTTTCATTTCAAATTTGTTTCATTTCGGTGTTATGTTGATTCCCATACCTGGGTGAAAATGGCTAACATGGCAAAGTAATACTTCTGCGGAAATTGTGATTCCAAAACTAAAGCATTAGCTCTATAGGACTGACAGTCCCTCTTTAAAAATTATCTTTGATGATCATACATGGCAGGAAAATATTTTTCAAAATCTTTTTGCACTGGAACTGTGTTATTTAAATTTTAAAACATTGGCATCGCCATAGACTTAGCATGAAAGATTTAATTTGGGTAAAGTGTATCCTTTTAAATGTATACAACATAAAATCACTTGTTTCTTTAAATAGTTGACTTTTTCATTCTAAAACCTCACATAGCTTCCAAAAGATGACAAATGGCTAAAGTTGAAGAGCATCAACAATATTTTTAATTTCCATTTTATGACTTTTAAAATATTGTTGATGTTCCTCAACTTTAGCCGTTTGTTAAATGACTAAAAGCTTTTGATTAAAGTGTCTGTGGCAAAAATGCAACAGTATGCACCAAAGGTTTAATTTTTTACTTTTTTAATATGAACAATATCTTATTATTTTCTATCTAAAGGAAGAACAGGAAGTAGTCGATGATTGTGCCCCACTCACTAGAAGGGATGTGATCAATAGCCTGATAACTACTTCATACCTCTCTGAGTTAAGGTTTCAGGTAATTATACTTTTACGAACAGATCATGTAGGGTGGTATTAAGAGAATATCCACAACCCTGCACATGATACACGAAGAAAACTAGGTTGATTGTTATTCAAAACAGTTTTATTATGAAAAAATAGACATGTTTGACATAGCTAGGACAGATTTCCTGCTTCAACAACTGTTTCAATTTCTCTTCCACCTTAATTTCAGTTAAACCTTTGAGCATGTAGGGAACTTGGTTTTTTCAAAGCCCTGCCATATTCTTAAAAGCTGCAATAACGTAGGTGATTCTTTAACTTAGCAACATACCTGAATTATTACCGATTGGGAAAAGCATCTTAGCAACAGAATAATTTTTTCTATTACCCCCCCCCCTCTTTTTACATCTACGCTTTCTCCTCCCACAACCCAACCACCCCTTTCCGAATATCATATTCTGCCTAAGGTTTTTTGTTTTCAGTCAGATGTGTGTACTATTCTGATGAAGCAGGAACTCTGTCCTGCAAAACATGTCGATTTTTACACAATAAAACTATTGGTACCAAGAACTAAAGTTGTTTTCTTCATGTAGAGCAGGTTCAATTTCAAGCTGTAAAATTTATCTTAGTTATAAATTGCAGGAATTCAAATGCATTCCCCTCAGTTTGGAATGAATTCCCTTTGCCTTATAAATTAATAATAAAGTTAATTGTTATATAAAATGTTTAATAATTTTTACTTGGATTTTTACTTACTGTCATCTTTGACTTTTTAAAAAAAAACAGTTTATTACAATTTTACTTAGCTTTTTTATATTGTGTTTTATTTCTTAAAAACATTATGAATGAAATGTTTTACATTGTAGGGTGTGAATTTATCACATGCTGATCTATCCCGCCTGGATCTTCGGCACATAAACTTCAAGTACGCCAACCTCCATCAGACAAAGCTTTCTGGAACCAATCTAAGCTACTGTTGTTTAGAAAGAACAGATTTATCTCAAGCCAATCTTGAAGTAATAAGAAGAGATATATTATGTAGCTAATGCTTAATTTAATTTACCTTGTCTGCCATGATTTCAGATTCATTTAACTCAAAGGCTTTTAAAGTTTAAACAATTTGCCATCCATGTTTTTACTGCCTTCTAAAAGCAGCAAGTACCCTTTTTTTTTTAATGTTTTCAAGAGTCCCCATAATGCTTTTTGTATTGCACTCTACAGATTAAAATAACATAAAAAGGCTTATTGAATTGATTAATGAATAAAATTTATACAATTATTTCTTTTTCTCCAAGGGAGTTCATCAGTAATCAATAGGTTTATAGATCAAGATCCAAAGCGAGATATAAATAAATAGAAGAAAAATAATAATTGGAAACTGTTGTTTTAGTATTTTAAGCAGTAATTTAACTCAATATTTCTGTTAAGTTTTTATGTGAAAAGTTATTCAATTACATTTGCAGGATTCACTGGACTTATAAAAGTAAGGTATAGCTATGATATAATAACCGGTCTGTTCATTGGCGACTTTTGACGAGCTTGAAAAATTAACATAGGGATCAAGTACTTATCAAGTTGTACGAAATTTGAAGTGGAATGCTTACCTCATTTTGGCATTTTCGTTGCTTGGCAACATACGTAAATTGACAAATCGAGACCGGCCATTATATCATAGCTGTTCCAATACTAAATTGTTAAGATAGTAAAAACTAAATAAATTTTTCTTTAAGGGAGCTATTTTGCTTGGTGTGAAAATGCTGTGTGCAAATCTGGAAGGAGCAAATTTAAGGTCATGTAACATGGAAGATCCAGCTGGACACAGGGCTAATATGGAAGGCATGATTATAAATTGATTATTCATTTCTGCAAATTAAATATTGAATTATTACAGGAATTATAAAATAATGGTTTGGTTAGTTTTAATTACATGTGTTCAAAAATGTGTTAAAGCTTTAGTTTGTTAAGCTATTATCTTTTGCCTTCCTTAAAGATCAAGCAGTGATCTAACTATAAGCAAACGATTTCCCACTATGAATAATACCATATTAAAATTGCCTTAAAAAGATTTAACCTGTCTGCCCAAGTGAAATTTCAAATTATCTACAACTGAAACACAATGATTAAATTTTAAATCAGTAAAATGCATTGAATATTAATCTAATAAGATATTTTTACTCTAATAATCAATAAAATGATGTAAATAAAAAGTGCAAGTAATGAATATTTCTAAAAACTTTTTGTTGATATTTGATATAGGAGTCAATTTGAAAGGTGCCAACTTAGAAGGAAGCCAAATGGCAGGAGTCAACCTAAGGGTTGCTACGTTAAAAAAAGCCAACTTACAAAACTGTGACTTACGTGGAGCTGTTCTGGCTGGAGCAGACCTAGAGGTGATTTTTTAATACTTATTTATTGAATAAGTTTATTAAACAATTGTGTTTTATGTTTTTTGTTCTAACTTCATATAAGGCCATTATTTTACTTTTAATTGTTTATTTTGAGGAAAATGGAGGTTTTCGAGACTTTTTTAGTTGACTTCGACTTATACAATGAAACTTGAATAAAAAGACATAATTTACAACGACAATTCAATTGTAACGCCATAAACATTCCGTACCTTGAATTGCCCATACACCTTAATGTTATAATATCTTGCTTATAATGACAATTTTTAATTAAAGATTCGGTTATAAAGGTTAAAAACATAAGTTTATGTGATATTCAAAATGCCTTGTCTATAAATTATTTTTTATTTTTGTTATTTTCCGTTAAAGCTAATCTAGATGATTGTTCATATAGTTCATAAGTGTGTTAGTCTTTTTCTTCAACTTCACAGATGCATTAATCTATTTTGTGTTGAAATAGTTGAGTCAAGGCTATTGAGTTGCTCAATTCCTTATTTCCATTTTTTAAAACAAAAGCTTACTCAATTCCTATGCATAATCCCGTCTCAGTCGGATTGGTTTTACAAATACTAGGGTCTAACCGATCCACACCAATTGTGTGTTAGATGGTGGGTTAAAGACTAACTTTTTTCAATCCTTCAAACTTCTCACCCAAACACAGTTTGGTAAAATACCTTTAGCTCCTTAATCTTTGTTTGATGTTATGAAAAGATACGGTTGAGTCAAGGGGCTAGGTTGAAGAATTTTTGCTCGTGCGATATTCCCTTTATCTTTCCACATTTTGGTTTTAATAATGCTGTCTTTTTAATTTCCCTATTTAGAACTGTGACCTTTCCGGAAGTGACTTGCATGAAGCAAATCTCCGAGGAGCCAACTTGAAAGACACAGCATTTGAGCTCATGTTGACACCTCTGCATATGTCACAAGCTATTAGATGAAGAAAGCCTATTGCAATATCCATGCTCTAATGGTTAACATCGTTTTCCTCCAGCATTTTTGAAAGTATTCAAATAACTTTGATTTATAGTGAGAATGATATAAAAAAAATCCGGCTTTGCTTTGTTTGAGGGATACGCTTTTTGGTGCCAAGTTGATTTCACTGCATTAGATTTAAATATAAAATTTTGTACTCTATAATTCAAAATTAAAATAATTAAATGAAGGATCTAGTTGTAAAACTAATATTATCCAAAGTATAACTAAAATATAGGGTCTTGTCCGTTTATTGGTGACTTTTAATGCAATTGGACCAAATCTCCAATGAAGGGGCCGAACTCTATATCTTAGACTTTGTAGAATACGAGTTTTTTCTACTAGAACCTTCATATGTGTTGCTTAAAAATTTCTCAATAATTCAATTTTTGATATTTTATAAAAATATATTTATATACTAGTTAATTATTATAAAAACCTCACCTATGATTTAAATTTTTTAATCTGATGAGATTAAAAAAAAAAAAATTATTAGATGACGATTCTAGTTGTAAAACTAACATTCTCTAAGGTACAACTAAAATATAGGGTTCGGTCCATTCATTGGTGAGTTTTGATAATGGTAATAATTTCAAAATTGGACCAAATCACTAAGGAAGGGGCCGGACTCTATATCTTAGTTATATTTTGGAGTGTGAGTTTTACAAATTGATTGCTGGAAAAACTAACAGTCTATTGAAAGATTTTACGTCTGTATCTCTCAGATGGATATATTTGTTGATAATTTCTTATCCTATTTGATGTATAATTATTTAAATAAATCTGTTTTTTATTTTAGATTGTATATAAGTTTTGGAGAAATGTATTTTTAATTAACACCTTTTATGTGTTGTGAATGCTGAATTTTCCTTTGAGTTATAGATTTTAGTGGATAGAGTTTATCTTTTTAAAATGTATGTATTTATTTCATTAGTGTGTATTTGTATACTAAATGTTGTTTATAAATTGAATTTTTGAGTTCAGTGCATTAAATTATTGTGAAACCTTTTAAGGAGCATCAGTAGCAACAGCAACAGTCTCTAAACGAAAGACTTTTCCCTAAATTTATCCAACAAAAAAAAATTCTAAGGTAAATTACTCTGGCTGTATTAAATATATTTTTGTTTGAACGTTTTGTATACATATATGTCAAATGTAGTGATCTTACCAGGTTCTATAATTCCACTTTTTAAAATTGGTTTGAATATTTTGTTGTAAAATTATTTATTGAAATTTTTTTTTAAAAGATTCGAACCCGTTTCTAAAAGTTGGAATATAGAACACTTTAGCCAGCTACATTTATTATTTAAAAGAACGTTTGTAAAAATATTCAATGCAGCCAATAATTTGGCTTAGAAAAATTTACTTATAAAAATTTCATGAGAGAGAGACTCAGCTACCGCTCCAACTCCCTCTTAATTAAATGTTTGAATGTGTATCAATAATATGCAATTAATAATATATGCAATAATTATAGTCTGTAATTCTGTTATGAACTGTTGACAACATCTGCAACTATTTTTTTGTGAATCTCAGACTGCATATGTAACAATATTGTTAACTTTTTCATTTTCTACATTTAATGCATTGTGAATAACACTTATTTTTAAGGCCGATATTAGCCAAAGATAAAAGTTTAAGAACACATCCTAAAAAGCTCTGGCCTACTCTTGTTAACCAATGGATCCTATTAGCTAGTGAAAATATTTGACTCCACTCAAAGCATGAGAGGGAGAATGAAGTAAACAACGTTGATCATTGGCACAAATAGTTTATTGGTAAAAATTTACATGTTTCGGTCGTTTGTCATTCTGAAGAAGGTGAGCGTTTTGAGTACAACCGAAACATGTAAATTTGTACCAATAAACTATTTGCGCCAATAATCTATATTTTTTACTTCATGAATAATCTTGTGTATCATGCGCATAGTTGCAGATATTTTCTAAATATTCACTCAAGGCAGTTGAAAGTCGCCCCAAAACATAAATCGTTAATTTTTCTATTTAATTTTTTCTTTGTCCAATATTAATCTGAGATTTTCTTAATTGTTGATATTTCATATTAATTAATGCTCAAATCTATTTTAATAAACTCTGTTGCATTAAAGTAGTTTTATTTTATTATATTGTATGTTGTAAAATTATTAAGAATACCCACTGTATTTATTGACATATTTCTTTATTGAGACAGTAAGTTGAAAAGTAATAACTTTGATTTAACTTTAATTTTATCTTGTATTTTCAATCAATAAAATAATAGTTTAACAACAACAACTAATGAAAAATACATGAATTCCAAAATATATGTAAACAGTTACAGTGGGGCTACAGTTTAGAACTCCAATCCCATACCTTACAGCTGGAAGATTGCTGAGATGATGAGTCACCATCTCAAATTGCAGTTTTATTATTTGTTATCAGAAAAACATAATCATTTAAATTTTAGATTATCGGAATAGGCTGATCTGTTCCAATTATTCGGATAATTGGAGTTCCACTGTATTTCTAATTTTACAAATATCAAAATAGCTTTCTCTCTTTTTTTTTCTTTCAATTTATAAAACGATTTCCCTGAAAATTGAAAAAATGTTCTTATAGGTGACAGACCTTTTAAAAAAATTACATCTTCTTATAATAATAAATCATACACAAAATGGAATTTGAGACACAATCTAGTAAAAACTTCAAAATCAGTTCACACAAAGCTTGCACGATCTGTTTTAGTTTCTATTGCAACCATGATTTTTAAACTAAAGCCTAAAAAAGGCTCGATTCCACCGCCCCCTGGTGTGGTTTTCCAGGAAAAAGCGTTCTAAGCCTACCTTGTATGAAGTTAATGTAATCGCAATTCCTTTCTAACACAATTAGGGTGGGAGGGGGGGGGGCGAAAACAGCGACCCTCTCGCAGGTTTCCTGGAAAACCACTCGAAGGGGTAGGGGAAGAAAGTGCTTTTTCCCCGCGTAATGTGTCATAGGAATATCATTATCGAATCCTTTAGTTGTACGGCCGCCTGGACCATTTTAGGAGTGAAAATGGGAGTTGGTTGGTTGGTACATATATATATTCAGGTTTGTGTGCTTGATCAGAGACCCGCTTGCAAACCATCGTCAAGTAAGACGGACAGGATTTTTACTGACACAGAGAGAGAAGGTAGGAGTGAAAGGGTTAAGACGTCTTTGGTTTTGTCGCTTTGACTTTATCTGGGAAGTAAAATAAACGTTCTATCTGCGTTCTATGAAACGCAACCTCAATGGTTTCACGTTGCGGGTGACGAGGTTTGGTGTCACCAGCACTTTGTCCCTGGGATCCAGAGATTCCACCCGGTACCGTCGCAGAATGTTGGCCAGAATCGTTTTTTCTTCCATAAGGGCAAACTTTTGACCTAATGGTGGAAAAGAAGTTCATCAGTAAATTCGAAGTTCAATTGCAGAAATTAACCGCTCAAGCAACCACTCCACCAGAAATTAACCACTGTAGCAAAGTCTGTTGCTTTTGCAGATAAAAACTGTCAGCTGGTGTACCAGAAAAATACCGCAAAATTTACAGAGATAATTTAATTATTTTATACGAATAATTTGTAATTTTCACTAAAATTTGTTTTTTAACAGACAAATGATAAAAAAAATACGAAACTTCCCCTCCCCCGAGTGTGAATGGGCAGTTCTACCACAATTTTTAATTTCAGGTATAAAAAACTTGTGAAATTCATTTTTTCAAAATCACTTTAATTATTTGTAAAAAGGTTTATAAGGGTTCTAGAATTACAAAAAAAAAAATTCAGCAAGGCTCATTTGATTTTTTTAACAAAAAATTTAGGGATAGCAGTTTTTTTTTAAAAAATCGGTTTCAAAGAAACCGGTTTAAACTGGCCCTATGAAAATAACTAATTTTCAATGAAACCGAAGTCACGAACAAATCGGTTAGTCTTAAAACTGGTTTCGGTTTTCCATCCCTAGTGTTGAAACTAACTCCAGTTTAATAAAAATGGATTTTTTTACTCCTTATACTCAGGGCTGGATTTACCAATACCCTATAGGACCGGGCCTAGGGGCGCACCATGATGAGGGGCGCAAAATTATTCCGAATTTTTTTTTGTCAGAAAATTTCCATAAAATGTTATAGACTACAATCCAATGTTATAGATTTAAATCCAATTTCGTATAAATGTCTGTTTTTTTAAACGAATTTCGTATAAATTTATGATTTATTAGGAGAAAATTTAAATCTTGTATATTAATATCAGTTTAACTTGTGTAAAATGTAGTGTATATGTATATCTAAGTTTATAATGAGTATTAAATGGTTTAAACTAATTTTAATAACTCGTTGTCCTATTTATTTATAGTTTATATACCATAATTTAGAAACAGTTGATTCTCTCATTATTTTATTTAATTAATTTTACTTCACGATGAATTAGAATAAAATACAAATTATCTTCACAAAGACCTTTCTGAGGTCAAATTTCTCCCTCCTTTACGATGGTGTGAAGAGGGGGCGACAAAAAACCATGGGCCTAGGGGCGCATAAAATCTAAATCCGGCCCTGCTTATACTCCACTTAAACATATTTATAGAAAAAAATTTCCAATTATTAAGCAAAAAATTCACCTTAACCATGGGTGATTGTAAGGAAAGTAATAAAGCCACGCAGCTCATTTTACTGGGGTTTTTAACTTTTTGGCTTATTGGTGAAGTATTAAAAAAATGCGGCTACTAACTGAAAGGTGAGTTTTCTGCAATAATACAGTTTTCTTGATTGAAGAATCACTGTAGCTCCATCCAGTGCCTCTCTTCGCCACATTAGTAATGAGGTCAGTGAATGTACCAAAACCCAGGGACAAAGTTAGGAGAAGAGAAATGCACATTATAAATATTAAAAGCCAAAATTTTATGGAAGGAATTTGTTAAGATATAGTATTAAATCAATTTAAAATCCAAATGAATGTAAGTTTTAGCTCAAAAATGTGTTAGTTTGAGCCTTAAACTAAACATTTAACATTCGGGACATGGGAAGGTAAGGAATTTCTTCATTGTTTTGTGTCCTAAAATATTTTTAGGGTTTCTTTGCTTTAAAATTCCGTTTTGCAATCATATAAGGACTAGTCTATTAGTATAATAAGAAAAAATCGAAAAGAAATATTAATTTTTTTTAAAGTTATGCCCAAGGAACATAAAATTAAAAATTATGGTAGAATTGCCCGAATACTTAACCACATCAGTACTAACGAAAATTAATAAAGTGCTTATACCGGATTCGAACCATTGAGTTCCAGATCTCCAGTTCAACGCTTACCCAATTAAGCTAATTCGGCACACAGAGATTCCACAAATAATTGAAACGCCTCTTCGATTGCAGCCTAATACTATACGCAGTTAAAAACAGACAAAAAAAACTTTTTACTTAAATCAGTTTAGTTTTACAGAAAAACTGTTAAAAGTAAATACCACAAGTTACCTGTAAATATATGGTATTTTTCTGAAAATTTAACAGATTTTTTTTACAGTGTAGAGCTGCAAAATGGTTTTGTCCCATCTATCTTTTCCGTCTCTCAACGGCGAACGGTTGAGACTCTCTCACCTATAAACGGCCAAAATGTGGGAACATATCATGTTTTGTTTGCCTTTTGTCATAGTGTATTTGCACCTGTATTTGTCTACAAAAAACTTATGCGTTCGTTGCGTACTACAGAAAAAGTAAAATGTCAGCCATGGTACTATTTAAAGGATAAAACCAACAATGAACTGAAAGTCCAGCATCAAGAATGTTTAGTTTCAATTTTAGTGGTTATTCTTTACCAACTCTCAATAAACATCTAAATACTTATCGAAATCATTGACGCTTTTAAAATAAAATACATAGGACGAAAACTTGTTCCACATATTAATAATTCTTACATAAGAAGAGCTGCCTTCTTTATCAAAAAGTTTAATCATAAAATATTCTAAGAAAACTCATTTTCAAATAACAAAACAAAAGTAATTCCAGCCAACAAATGAAAACAAACCGTTGGAGGTGTTGCCATCCACGACGTCAAACAACCCCATTCGAGAGAAATTTCTTTTAATTTATTAAGAAATAAAGTTTCTCAAGCGATTGTCATTGTTGTGAATGGCAATGGTGATTTAATTCTAATAAAAATGGCTTCTTGCGCTTTTTAATGAGCATTAAATTTTGCATTTTTTTTAATTATTAAAGTATGTACTACGAATTCGATTTTTTTTCTGAAATTTTCAATGTCTTCTAAGTTCGTTACTCTGAATTTTTTGACGTATCACACTAGCCTATAGCATTGGTAGATTTTGCTTTGAAAGTGGGTGACGGACGGACGGACTGAACGATTATAATACCTTCCACTTTTAACGTTATAAACGTAGTGTGGAAGCTAAAAATTCTTCGGCTATAAAATACACAATGCGCCTTCTGCCGAGTTAACAAAGTTAGTGTACTTACCTATGCAGTTTCTCGGTCCCGCCGAGAATGGCACATATGCGTACGGATGTCTTCCCACGCAGTTTTCCGGGAAAAATCTTTCCGGATCGAATCTCTCCGGTTCCGGAAAAGATCCTGGATCCCGGTGCAGCATGTACGTGAAGATGAAGCACAGGCTCCCCTTCGTGATAGTGTGGTTTACTGAAAGGAATTGTTTAGTTTAGGTTATATCGTCGCAGAAGTTGTTATTATGTGCAGATTAAAAAATAATAACTGCAAAACAACAAAATAGAATCTATTAGTCTCTTTTTGATCAAGGCAATAGCAACTAAAAGACCATGAAATTATGTCTCGGACCGTCGAAACGGGTATCTATGGCAATGGAGGGTAACTTTGGTCCACCGCGTCGGAAAAAGATTTGTTTCTTAATTTCTCTTCATAAAAGGATCGCATCTGAAATTGTTTTACATTTTTCGAAAGGTGGAAACATTGCCTTTCATTTCATATTAAAAAAAAATTTAATTCTAATTTTGATACAAATGACATTTGTATTCATACAAGCATTTAATGACAAAAATCTACTGCTTCCAACTTATGTCTCGAACACCTACAAAAATACTGAAAATAGATAAATAAAACACTCTATACTATTCTTTTATTTATGGGGATGGATATTACACCATTTGTTTTTATCTAAGTTGAATACTTTTTATGCTAGGAATATTTAATTATTGGCCACAGGGAAACTTTTGCCGATGAATGCGGGCAACTTTGGTTCAGGATATAAGGATTTCTTTATGGGAAATTTGCACTTTCAATAATGTATGTAAAGTGTATTCTGTTTAACTATTTTTGAAGAAGTCTTACTTTTATGATTACCCATTTTTGAGAGGATTTTTTTTAAAAATTAAACAATTTTAAACCTTAAAAAGATGAAGATAAAATTCAAGAAACGTACAACATTCAGAATCGCTAATGTCGAAAGGTAAACATTTTCAAATTCCTAATTACAATATATTATTTTTTTTCCTTTTATAATAAAATCGTTTTTATAAAGATATTTGTTAATAAATCATGCTTTTAAAAAGAAGTTATTTTCCCTTTTTAAAATTAGTTTATTTTTCTTTTATGCGACAATCAATGCGAATTCATAGTGTAATGTCATTCTATGATGCACTGTAATGTAAATGTTAAGTTATATACAATTTTTAATAACTATGTATCTTATAACTTTGTTATTTTTATGTTTAAACATTTTAATATTACTATTTAATTCGGTAACACAGCCTTTAAGGATGTTAAAAAGTATATTTCTTGTGTTTTTAATGCTTGAACCAAAGTTACCCGCCCGGACCCTAACCATGTCCTAATTTTTTAAACTAACACTATTTTTTTTAATTTATAAAATTTAACAAAAATGCTTGGAAATTATTCCTAAAAGTACAATACTTAGAATGCATAATGATTTTTTTATAACAACGTACAAAAAAGTTCACTTTTTTATATCATATTCATTCATAAATCGTTGCGAAAATGACACTTTACGTGCTTACGTCACAGACAGTGCCGAAAGTAGTACTTTCGGCACTAATGCGGTAAAGTAAATAAGAGTATATAATTGGTAGAAAAACAAAATGATGTCATGAATATCTCCATGGAAACTAAATGATGTCATGAAACTCACTTATTTCTATTGGTTCATTACTTTTGCATTTTCTAATATCGCCATGGAAACTACAAGTACTACAAAAATTATTAAAGGAAATTAAATAAGACAAAAGTAAGAACACAAATTTCACGCCAAAAAATACTTTTATTTAACATGCATATTTATAGAAACATTTGATTCAAAATAGAAATAACTATTAAGTGTTTAAATCTTGTAGTTTATATTTTCTTCTTTTGTAAAAAAAACTATGATTTTGGACCAAAGTTACCCGCACTGACGGTACTTTAAAATCGTGGGCAAGTGACAGCGTCAAGCACTTGAGCTGTCACCCAACAGAAATTTGAATGACATCGTATGCTAGTGCCACCGTAACTTCAGATTTAAAAAGCATGTGTGTCAAAATTTTAACGAGGATTTCATAGTCGAAAGGTTAATCACTAAAACAGTGGCGTAGCGAAGGGGGGGGGGGTTACGGGGGGTTAGAACCCCCCCCCCCCCCCATGGGGTCTTACAAAAGTTTTTTGCAGAGATCCAATACCACTTATCTCAAAAAATTTCACCCCACCCCCTGGGGGGGGGGGGGGGGGGGGGAGAATCAAACCTTTCTTCATTAAAAAGTTAACTTTTTTGAATTGCTGTAATAATTTTTACATAGAACCTCTTTAATGCCATCTCGATTATCGCACTCCTTGTCTTTTCAATTTTCCTCAGTGTATGATTAACGTTGTTTCGATTTCTACTCTACACTCAGGAAAGATTGCGATAAGGGATGTAATTGTACAATAATTATATTATAATTCAAGATCTTTATATAAAATGGCCGGATTGTAAGAATAACAAAATTTTGGTGGCGCAGTTTTTGTCAATAGCGATTTGTGGGAATAATTATATAAATTATAAATAAAAAAAATATTCGCAAACCTCTAAAATATTTATTACTTCGAAATTAACATTGGGGCCCTAATGTCCAGGATTAGGGCCCCTAGTCGGAAGGACCTAAAATTGCATCCATTACAACAAGAAATTTGCATAAAAGTTTAATTAATTTTGTAAAATTTGTTAGTATTATTGCAATCTTCGTGACTTTTCAATTATTTTTTAAAATTTTTTAAAAGACAACTTGATAAACAAAATTCATTAAAATATTTAACAAGAGTGGGTCCTATGTCATTTAAGTAACATTTATTATTAAGGAAAGACCACTTCTCATTTTCTAAATTTGTAAAACAAATATTTGTAATAATAAATGGTAGGACACTTGCAGTTTTAATGTCACAAAATGTTGTGTTACAAATGGGTGTTACAAAATCCCACTGCTTCCCAATTTTGTCTTTTTCTTTTGTATTTCGGATGTAATAAGAATAAAAATTAAATACTGTAAAGCTATTTTTCCGTAATATATAGTATTTTTGATTTGTCACAGTTTTTTCAATAATTGTTATATATTTCATTAAAAAATATTCAGTTTATCACTTTTCCGTAGACTCCGTAAAATGAAGAGAAAAGCCGTTTTTCTGTTCTGTGGGCAGACGGCAGACAAGCAATTTTTTTAGAGCATGGACGACAAAGTCTGAGAATGGAGATTTTGTTTCATTCACTTCCGGTGGGGTCATTTCCTAAGGGGTCCTCCATTCGGAGGGGGGACCCCTAGTCTCTTATCTACTTCTGGATTTCAAGCGCTATTGACAACATTCCATTTACACTTGTAGCAGAAGGCACTATCCGCCTCTAAACACTGAGCGTGGATGATTAAATAAGTGATACACATCCCGCCCGCTATCTAGAAATTTTGATGATTATTTAAATTAAATTACCAAAAATACTTAATTTTGCAAAACAGAATTGGGGACCTTTAATTACGAAAGTCTTCACGACATAAGATGTAAGTTATGATTCGTTATCTTTTATATTATTTATTATTTTCTCCATTTATTTACAATAACTATTTTTTAATATTATTTGTAGTGGCCAATATAATGTTAGGTTTCTATTTGTTAATTAATACTTATTTTAATTGAAAGCCTTAGATTTCCCCTACACACACTTTTAATTTTTGTTTTAAAGTAAGAGGTTTAAGAGTTCATTAAATAGTTACTAAAGTTAATATTTTAAAATCATTCTAATGAAATTATTTAATTTCTAATGAATGAATTAATATTTAATATAATTGTTAATTAATTACAATTAATTCGCCATTTAAGTCAATTAAAACTAATTAACTATATTAATAATAAAACTATTATTAAACTTGATTTTTAATTAATCATAACTAATGTAGTTTTGGCTAAACCCTAAACCAAGGAGGCAACATCTAACTTTTGTAACGAAATTTGGAGCGGCGGTCAAGTGACGCTGGAGACGAGAGGAGGGTGATACTAATGAACCAGGGTCTCGAAATAAGTTGCATCCAACTAAACTTAAAAAAGAAAGTTTATAAGATTATTTAAAGAATTTTTATTTCACTTTTAAAGAGATATATTTCGTTCGTAGGAAAACGGACAATTTAAATTATATGTTTAATAATTAATAATGCGCGCATAATTTAATGCAAAGGTCATTAAAAAAACAGAGTTAAAATTTTGCTATTAATTCAAATGAAATAAGAGAAAAATTAAAATATAATAAACTGTTTTTCTAACTTTTCTGACACATTTAATTTGTAACAAATAGGGTATATAGCAACATTAATGCATCAAGAATATTTTTAAAAAAATACATTGATTTTAATTTTATTGCAATATATTTCATTAAAAATGTCCGGTTTGTCCTATTTTATTTCATTCTGTAAAACTAAAAGGAAACGCTGCCTCCTCTTTGTGGGGAGGACGACAAGAATATATTCTTTGAAAGCAAGGAGGACTTATGTCTCGAACACCTACAAAACTAACTGAAAATAGATAAATAAAACACTCTCTACTATTCTGTTATTTATGGGGATGGATTTTACACCATTTGTATTTTATCTAAGTTGAATACTTTTTATGCTAGAATATTTATTATTGGCCACTTGTAACTTTTGCCGAGGAATGCGGGCAACTTTGTGTCAGGATATAAGATTTCTTTTATGGAACTTTGCAAATGAAAATGAATTACCTCTTTTTGAGAGGATTTTTTTTTAAAAATAAACATTTTAAACCGTAAAAGATGAAGAGACCAAAAAATGCAAGAAACGTACACATTCAGAATCGCTATGTCCTAAAGTAAAACATTTCAATTCCTAATTACAATATATTAATTTCTTTTCCTTTTATAATAAAATCGTTTTTATAAGGATATTTGTGTTAATAAATCATGCTTTTTAAAAGAAGTTATTTTCCCCTTTTTAAAATTAGTTTATATTTTTTCTTTTATGCGACAACAATAACTGGAATTTTCAAGAGTGTAATGTCATTCTATGAATGCACTGTAATGTAAATGTTAAGTTATATACATTTTTAATAACTATGTATCTTCTACTTTGTTATTTTTATGTTTTAAACCTTTTAATATTAACTATTTAATTCGGTACCACGTCCTTTAAGATGTTTAAAAATATATTTCTTGTGTTTTTAATGCTTGAACCAAGTTACCCCCCGACCCTAACCATTTCCTAATTTTTTTACTAACACTATTTTTTTTAAATTTTTAAATTTAACAAAAAAACTTGAAATTATTCCAAAAGTAAATACTTTGAATGCATAATGATTTTTTTATAACCGTACAAAAAAGTTTCCCTTTTTTTTATCATATTTCTAATCTTGCGAAAATGAACTTTTCGTGCTTACTCACAACAGTGCCGAAAGTGTACTTTCGGGACTAATGCGGGAAAATAAATAAGAGTATATATTGGTAGAAAAACAAAAAGATGTATAATATCTCCATGGAAAAATAAAAGATGTCATGAAAATCACTTTTTTTATTGGGTTTATTTCTTTTTCATTTTCTAAAATTCCATGGAAACTACAAGTAACAAAAATTTTAAAGGAAATTAAAAAAAACAAAAGTAAAACACAATTTCACGCCAAAAAAAACTTTTTTTAACATGCATATTTAAGAAACATTTTATTAAAAAAGAAATAACTATTAAGTGTTTAAAAACTTGTAGTTTAATTTTCTTGTTTTTTAAAAAAAACTATGATTTTTTGGGCCAAAGTTTTCCCGCACTGACGGTACTTTTTTAAAAACGTGGGGAGTCAGGTCAAGCACTTGGCTGTCACCCAAAAGAAATTTGAAAAGACTCGTATGCTAGTGCCACGTAACTTCAATTTTAAAAACATTGTTCAAAATTTTTTCGAGGATTTTATAGTCAAAGGTTAATCACTAAAACAGTGGGTAGCGAAGGGGGGGTTTCGGGGGGGTTGAACCCCCCCCCCCCCCCATGGGGGGCTTTCAAAAGTTTTTTGCAGAGCTCCAATACCACTTATCTAAAAAATTTCAACCCCACCCCCGTGGGGGGGGGGGGAGAATCAACCTTCTTTATTAAAAAATTAAATTTTTGAATTCGTAAAAAATTTTTTCATAGAACCTCTTAAGCCTCCGATTATCGCACTCCTTTCTTTTTTAAATTTTTTCGTGTATAATTAAAAGTTGTTTCGATTTCTACTCTAACTCAGGAAAAATTGCGATAAGGGATGTAATTGTAAAAATTATTTAATTTAAATCTTTTATAAAAAGGCCGGGTTGAAGAAACAAAATTTTGGTGGGGCAGTTTTTGTCAAAACGTTTTTGGGAAAATTATATAAAATTTTAAATAAAAAAAAAAATTCGCAAAACCCCCCCCCCCCCCCCCCCCCCCCCCCCCCCCCCCCCCCCCCCCCCCCCCCCCCCCCCCCCCCCCCCCCCCCCCCCCCCCCCCCCCCCCCCCCCCCCCCCCCCCCCCCCCCCCCCCCCCCCCCCCCCCCCCCCCCCCCCCCCCCCCCCCCCCCCCCCCCCCCCCCCCCCCCCCCCCCCCCCCCCCCCCCCCCCCCCCCCCCCCCCCCCCCCCCCCCCCCCCCCCCCCCCCCCCCCCCCCCCCCCCCCCCCGGGGGGGGGGGGGGGGGGGGGGGGGGGGGGGGGGGGGGGGGGGGGGGGGGGGGGGGGGGGGGGGGGGGGGGGGGGGGGGGGGGGGGGGGGGGGGGGGGGGGGGGGGGGGGGGGGGGGGGGGGGGGGGGGGGGGGGGGGGGGGGGGGGGGGGGGGGGGGGGGGGGGGGGGGGGGGGGGGGGGGGGGGGGGGGGGGGGGGGGGGGGGGGGGGGGGGGGATTTTTATGGGGTTAAAATAAAAAAATTTTTTTTTAAATTTATTCTTCGAAATTAACATTGGGGCCCCAATGTCCCGGATTAGCCCCTAGTCGGAAGGACCTAAAATTGCCTTCCATTACAACAAAAATTTGCATAAAAGTTTAATTAATTTTGTAAAAATTTTTTAGTATTTTTGCAATCTTTGTGACTTTTCAATTATTTTTTTTAAAAAATTTAAAAGACAACTTGATAAACAAAAATTTTTAAAATATTTAACAAGAGTGGGGCCTATGTCATTTAAGTAACATTTATTATTAAGGAAAGACCACTTCTCATTTTCTAAATGTGTAAAAAAAATATTTGTAATAATAAAAGGTAGACACTTGCAGTTTTAATGTCACAAATGTTGTTGTTACAAATGGGTGTTACAAAATCCCACTGCTTCCCAATTTTGTCTTTTTCTTTTGTATTCGGATTAAAAAGATAAAAATTAAAAACTGTAAAGTATTTTTCCGTAATATATAGTATTTTTGATTTGTCACAGTTTTTTCCATAATTTTTATATATTTCATTAAAAAATATTCATTTATCACTTTTCCGTAGACTCCGTAAAATGAGAGAAAAAGCCGTTTTTCTGTTCTGTGGGCAGACGGCAGACAAGCAACTTTTTTTAGAGCATTGACGACCAAGTCTGAGAAAGGAGATTTTGTTTCATTCACTTCCCGGGGGGTCATTTTCCCAAGGGGTCCCCCATTCGGAGGGGGGACCCCTAGTCTCTTATCTACTTCTGGATTTCCCCCCTATTGACAACATTCCATTTACACTTGTAGCAAAGGCACTATCCGCCTCTAAACACTGAGCGCGGAGGATTAAATAAGTGATACACATCCCGCTATAAGAAATTTTGATGATTATTTAAATTAATTACCAAAAATACTTAATTTTGCAAAACAGAATTGGGGACCTTTAATTACGAAAGTCTTCACGACATAAGATGTAAGTTTTTGATTCGTTTTTCTTTTATATTATTATATTTTTCTCCATTTATTTACAATAACTATTTTTTATAGTATTTGTAGTTGGCCAATTTAATGTTGGTTTCTATTTGTTAATTAATAATTATTTTAATTGAAAGCCTTAGATTTCCCCCACACAAAACTTTTAATTTTTGTTTTTAAAGAAGAGGTTTTTAAAAGTTCATTAAATAGTTTTCTAAAGTTAAAATTTTAAAATCATTCTAATGAAATTATTTAATTTCTAATGAATGAATTAATATTTAATATAATTGTTAATTAATTTCAATTAATTCGCCATTTAAGTCAAATTTAAAAAATAATTAACTATATTAATAATAAAACTATTATTAAAATTTATTTTTAATTAATCATAACTAATGTAGTTTTGGCTAAACCCTAAACCAAGGGGGCAACATCGAACTTTTGTAACGAAATTTGGAACGGCGGTCAAGTGACGCTGGAGACGAGAGGAGGGTGATACTAATGAACCAGGGTCTCGAAATAAGTTGCATCCAACTAAACTTAAAAAAGAAAGTTTATAAGATTATTTAAAGAATTTTTATTTCACTTTTAAAGAGATATATTTCGTTCGTAGGAAAACGGACAATTTAAATTATATGTTTAATAATTAATAATGCGCGCATAATTTAATGCAAAGGTCATTAAAAAACAGAGTTAAAATTTTGCTATTAATTCAAATGAAATAAGAGAAAATTAAAATATAATAAACTGTTTTTCTAACTTTTCTGACACATTTAATTTGTAACAAATAGGGTATATAGCAACATTAATGCATCAAGAATATTTTTAAAAAAATACATTGATTTTAATTTTATTGCAATATATTTCATTAAAAATGTCCGGTTTGTCCTATTTTATTTCATTCTGTAAAACTAAAAGGAAACGCTGCCTCCTCTTTGTGGGGAGGACGACAAGAATATATTCTTTGAAAGCAAGGAGGACTGTGGAACATAGGGGTCGGAAGTCCTGGGGGGGAGGTCCTCGGTGACGCACCCTAACTTTATAGCTTTCTACCACAACCCACAACCTCATTCTGCACAAAACGAAGGTTAAAGTATCAATTTCACGTCTTGTTTTTCTTGGAATTTTTTTGTAGGATGCACACCCCCACCCCGTCTCTTAGCCAATAGACCAGTCTCTCTGTGACTAACTAGAAAGCGCGGTAACGGGGGGTCTTTTGGAAAATAAACACATACACAAGGCAGCAGGCAGCTCGTTCTGTACTGTACTTGTACTTGTCATTCATTGTCAAACTTAAAAGCCCTAGAAAACTCCTATAGTTTGAAGTGTATTTCACCGCTATTTTTATAAATAAATGATGTTTTGGTTCAAAAATTAATTAATGTAACCAAAATATAACTCAATTATTGCAAAAGAAATCGCGTATTTTGATGTCTTTGAGTCTTCACACTCTTCACTAATCATGGTATTGAGGTAAGTGACGATTTGTTATACTTTATATAATTATACATTATCTGTATTTTTTAATCGTTATAATTTTTCATTTTGTAGTAGCTATATGATGCGAAGCTTGTTTGTTAATTACCATTTTTTTTTTAAAAAATAGGCAGCCTTAGATTTATTTACCCAAAACGTGAAATTTTTTGTTAACTTATATAAATCAGTAACTTTAATCCTCATTAACTTTATAATACATCAGTAACTTTAATCCAAAATAAGTGCTTAAGCGTGTTTATTAATAGTTACCATGTGTTTAAGTTCATCATTAATGAAGAAATTTGACTTCTTATGATAATTTATTTTATTTGTAATAAATAATTTAATTTATCAAAATTTCAAAAAAGCCAAGATTGTTCCAAGGGGGGGAACCCCACCCCCCCCTTGGAACAATCCTGGCTACGCCACTGCACTAAAACAAATCTGGTAAGGCTATATTAAACTGCTGTTATATCACGATTGAAAACTAAAAGGTGTTTTTTTATTTCAAACATGGGATTATAGGAACATATTGGTCTTCTTTCTTATCGAAATCGTAATCAAATTCATTCCCATTCGATTTTCATTCCCGGTTTCAATGTGCTAAGACCCTAGCTTGCGGAATGAACTATTTTAAATTTTATTTATGTTATGTCCATTCTATATTTTAATTATTTTGAACGTTTGCAAATATTATTATAACTATATATAATTAATTATATTTAATTAATTATAATTTAAACTAGCAATAAAATTGGCGTATCATTTTGCGATGTTCTAGAATGTAACTATATACAATACATTTTTTGGATGATTATGTTAAAGAAGATCTTGACGTAAAAATATTAAACTTACACACTTTGAAACTTTTTTTGACTTCTCTTCCTATGAACGGCACAGAAGGATACAGTCGAAGTGCTTCCTGTGACAAAAAATATTTCATTATTTGCCTTGAAAACGCATTGAAATTTGAATAACAAAATAATAATTTAACTGACAGAGCACATAGATTTCCGTGGAACAAATTTCAAACATTCTTGTAGGGAGGTAGGTTGGTACATGTATTTTCCTGTTTGTGTGTTTGATCAGAGACCCGCTTATAAACCTTCGTCAAGTAAGACAGATATTCTGGATGTATAAACGCTGTTAGAGAGAGAAAGTACACCCAGGGCGAAGGCGGGAATCAAACCAGCAGGCGGTACAGTGCGCAGACTGTTAGCGTAATGAGCCGAGATCAAACCCACTAGGCCACCCGCCAAGCAGCATTGTTTCTCGAAATTTGTTCGACCGGTCATCGATCGTTGATCGGATTTAGCGAAAACTCACCGATGATCGGATCCGTAATCCGAACGTTCACGAGACGACATCGGCAATCGCAATACGAAATACTATCGATAAAAGTCATTGATTCGATAACGGTCAAAGGAGATAATTCGATCAACGTATGTTTCATCGGAAAATTATCGATAAGAAACGGAAAAATTTGGTTTTTTCATTTTACATTTTAGTACATACAAATTGCGTCAAATAATTTTGAAAGCTTCAGTTCCGAAAAATATCATGTTCAAACTGCTAAACGCAAAGCTAAATATTTTTACTGTGTGATAAATTATTTCTTTATTTACTTCGAAATTAATTTTTAACTATTTTTTGCCATGATTAATTTTTTAAAACTTAACTGGAATAAAATAGATTTTTGAATAAATATTATAAATCATAAAACGTTTCAATTTACGTATTGAATACGAAAGTTACCAAGAGTTATTTTGAAATTTAACATATTTCGATTAGTGTTGTGGACTTAAATAAAGTAATATTTAAAAGGAATTAGTAACCTGCAAAAGAAAAAGTAAAATTAAAATTTCTTATCAAAAACATAGAACTCCTTTAACGAACATCTTTCCACCACTTTAACTACACGCATACACTATATGCTCCCATGGCCGCGACGACTAATGCGCAGTGTTTTCCTCGCTGAAAAGCTTTTCGACTGTTTTGTTTTAGGACTTTTGTACTAACATATCGTAAACTGTTAGAATTTTTATCGGAAACTGTACGAAATTTTATCGGACGATGAGTTTTCAATTACTACTCATCGTATTCTCATAGATTTCTTCTTGACAATTGATCGGGGAATTTCATCGATAAAACTCATTGTGGGCTCGTTGATTGAGAGGACAAAACAGATGATTTATCGACGTAACGGGCAATTTTTGATAAAAATCCGATATTCGAATTCTCATCGCCTCACCGGTAAAAGATAAAAATTCGTTTATCAGTCGATGAAAGATTGCTACTATAAGGCGGGCCCCTTAGTAGGGAGGTTGCTGACGATATGTGAGAAAGAATCCCTAAAAAACATAGTTGCCATAGTTGTGAATTGGCTGAAGTGTAAACTTATTTCACTGCATGAGATTTAAATTAAACATTTTAACTGAAAATTTAAATTTTTTAAACGTTATATTTCTGTAGTACATGGTTATAAATGGTTACTCCATGATTTAAAATTTTAAAATTTAATTAACTTATTAAATTTTAAAAAAATTTAAAATTATGTGTGTTGCTGGAAAACCTGACAGCCAGGTGACGGTTTTTATACGTCTGTATCCCTCAGAGGGTTGAGGGAATATTCGGCGTTACTGTTTTCATTTCAAATCACGAATGCAAGAAATGAAAACTTTTGAAGTCGGATTTTTTAATTATTATTCCTGAAAATTATCTAATAATAATGAGTTTATAAATTACTTTTATAGTAATTTTAACGTTTGAAACACTGCAGTGGCGCCAAATTTTATCTAACGGATAATTTTTCAACCATTTCTTTTTCTCATTTCTTCCATAGCCCCTCTGCAATATTTTAGTTGATTCCCCCAATAATTTGCTCTATAGAATGACCACAGTAATACCAGCTTAATTATGGACACTATTGTGCTATCGCTTTGTGTTGGATACATGTTGGTTAGTCTTCTTGGAATCACGGGACGAGATGTTTCACTAGATGAGGCATTTGGTAACAATGCCAATAGTCTCCTTAGCGCTGAGGATGACAGTTTCTTAAGAGGGATTGTCAGTCCAATAGAGCTAATGCATTAGTTTTGGAATCACAACTTCCGCAGAAGTATTGCTTTGCCATGTTAGCCCTTTTTTCCCAGGTATGGGAATCATCATAACATCAAAGTGAAACAAATTTGAAAAGAAAATGTTATCTAGTTATTTAATTATATATTTTTGAAGTTTTAAAATGCCAAAAATATACAGCAGGGAGACACTATTTAAAAACTTTATCAATTAATAATTAAATAACCGGATGTTATTTTCTTTTCAATTTTGTTTTAAATTGATGTTATGATGATTCCCATACCTGGTGAAAATTAGATAACAGGGCAAAGCAATTCTTCTGCAAAAGTTGTGATTTCAAAACTAATGCATTAGCTCTATGGGACTGACAGTCCCTCTTAAGTTGTCAATTCACCACAATTACAACAACCGCTCCAATGACCGTTTGGAGGCTCAAGAACAAATAGGATGTCGCCCTTAACGGTTGCGTTGGGTGCCTACTCAGGTGTCGGCTCGTCACCTGACTGTGGTTCTGAAATACGACGCCCGTCGCCAATAGCCCTCGTGTAGCTCTAGTGCGACGATAATTCAAACTAAACTAAACGCAAGAACAAATAGGACCCTGGAAAGTGGATGGTCCTCTAAATGGCCGGCGTTTAGTCCAATGAAGTTTGGAGGCGGTCCCGGTACGTATGAGCTTTCTTCGTAAAAGATATTTTTAGGACATAACGTTTTTATAGAACCCTTAGAATTTTGTTGTTAGAACGATGTTGAATTCAGAATTATTCAAGACGATTTTAGAATAATGTTCGTGAACGAACTCACAAAGACTTTAAATAAGTGTCGTGTGTCGTATACTATGGATTATAAAATCTACATTGCTGCTTAGGCATGTTATATACATTTTGAGAAATGTTTTGGAACCACTCATTAAAGTAATTAATGATTCTTAATTTAAATCTTTATATTGTTTATTTATTAATTTTTCAGAGAAAGAGTGTTAAAAATAACTTCGAACCTGTTAATCTACATGATGTTTAAATTAATCATGTTGAATTTGTTAATCTTATGTACTAGACACTCCATATTATATATTCAATGCTATATGATCCAGTTAATGAGGACTATTAAAATATTACAACTATAAAATCTAGTTTTTAATTCTTATGTCAACTATATAATATACCTTAATCACACATTCCAGATACTTCATCTGTGAGAGGTCCGCCTTTGTGATTTCTCTGCCATGTTCATTTTGAAAAATGCAGTCCAATTCGTCGTGCACTTCTTTCTGGAGATTCGGGTGCAGGCCTAAACAGTACAAAGTCCAGCTGAGAGCCATGGCAGTGGTGTCGTGGCCCTGAAATAAAAACAAATTAAATGGATAATTGGGTTATTAAATGGAAATTAATTGGCAAATTAAATGGAACGGTCACGCCTACAGTAAACGTCACAGATACGTCAATCGTTGTCTTAAAACCCACAAACAAACCACCTGGTAGCTAATTCGTCTAAACTAGAACGGTCACGCCTACAGTGACGCCACAGTTGCGTCATGTATAGAATTTTTCCCGCAAACAAACCACGCTCCTAACCGATCGAATTATCCTTTAAGAAATCTAAGAACCGAAGGAAACGGTTTAAAATAGTTGATCCATGAAAAAATATAATTCTACTCATATGCAATTTTTATATATTTTGCAATCAGTTATACATTAAAAAGTATGTCTTGCAAGTAATTTAGGAAAAAAATCGACATTTAACATTTGCTAAGGAGCACGTCAAATTAGTGGAATTTTATTATTTGAGCGGTAAAAATGCATATTTTAGCCAGTAAAAATGCATATACATGCCCTGTAAGCCAGCTTCTTCACATTTATCTTAAAAAAACGTTCGTAAAAATATTCAATACAGTCAGAGTAATTTGACGCAAAATAATAATTTTTTTCATTGGATTAACACACAGAGACGACTTTGGTTTGTAGACCCGCCTACCACTCCCATTCCCAGGTAGGTAGGTTGGTATATGTATTTTCCGACTTGTGTGCTTGATCAGAGACCCGTTTATAAACCTTCGTCAAGTAAGACAGACACAGACAGAATTTTGTACTGACACAAAGAGAGAGAAAGTACACCCAGGGCGAAGGCGGGAATCGAACCCACACCCGGTACAGTGCGCAGACTATTAGCTTAATGGGCTGCGATCAAACCCACCAGCCCCCCCCCCCCCCATTCCCAGTTAACCTGACTTATTCCACTTTAGAAATTCCAGGATGGGCCTACCTCGAACATGAATGTGTCCACTTCCTCCCTGATGTCTTCTTCCGTGAAGGTGGGGTCCTTCAAGTGCAGCTCCAGGAGGGTCTCCAGGAAAGCGCGGCGACGCTTCCTTTGTAGTGAGGGGCTGCCCTCATCGCACACAGGCCTTGCTCCTTCTTCGCTGGGGCTGATCTGACCCTGGAGCATGCGCTCTTTCTTCTCCTTGATCACCTGGGCAAGTTCAGACAATAATTAAGTTAAATTGTACGTTTTCCGGCTGTCTATTTTTAGCCTCCATGGAGTTTTAACACAGTCAATTACACGTAATTTAGAACCCTGGTCAAGTGGCGAGATCGGAACCTGAGCTAACACCAAACTGGACTTCGAGCGAAATCGTACGCTAACGCGTTGGGGGCATTGGATTCCAAACATTTAACAAGCATGTATGTCCCAGTGTATTCGGAGAACCCCGTAGTTTAAGACGATTTTATTATCTTTTTGCTAACAAATATCCGTCTATAGGATGTGGCCGGTAGAGCACGCGGGACCCTCTGTATGAGAATGAGAGACCGATGTTCTGACGACAGGACTACGGAGCCTCCAATCGCGAAAGAGTTAGGTTAGGGTTGTACGTTTTTCTGGCTGTCTATTTCTAGCCTCCGTGGAGTTTTAACACAGCCAAATCCCCGTGTAATTTATACCCTGAAAAGTGACGAGGTTGACACCTGAATAAGCACCCAAACAAATCAGTAGAGCCACGTGCGCTTGTTCGGGACTTTTGATTCCATGATTTAACACAGCACGAGTCGCAGTGTACGAGACAGGGATCAGTTACATTATATCATGGCCACTACACCGGGATTCTGAAACCGGGACTATGACTGCCGATCCCTCCTGACCATTTATACTTCTGTTATATGCGAAGTATGGATATTTTCTGAATACACACAAATCATAGCTGTGTGTGAAAAATATTGGTATTTTAAAGATAGAATGTAAAAGCATTGTGTATTCATTATCTTCTGATTGTATGGATCATAACACATAAAAATTCTTAAGAA
The DNA here is from genome assembly GCA_019343175.1 of Oedothorax gibbosus. Lineage (NCBI taxonomy): Eukaryota > Metazoa > Arthropoda > Arachnida > Araneae > Linyphiidae > Oedothorax > Oedothorax gibbosus. Next base: position 30,277,571 of record CM033276.1, read on the forward strand.
TACTTCGGTATCTATTTTGTTCTATCAACCCATAATCATGTGAAAACAATATATTTTTCAAAAAAATTAATATTTTAGTTAGAAACAATTCATAGCATAAAATGAACCTACCTTTCTCGTGAAATTGTGTATGCGTTGGACATTTTTGTGGAACCTCCTTCCAGTTGGAGTTAATCTGAAGATAAAATTTGGGTACAACCAAGGCCGCAGGGCTCGATACAGAAAGGTGTCTCCAGTTCTGAAATAAACAAAAAATGTAGTAAGAAGTTTCTATTGCTCATTTTACAGTATCTAAATTTTAATCTAGAAGTGTATAATACTATGCGACTTCCAATTAAAAAACTAAAAACTAAACTAAACTTCTCGGCGCAACAACCCATTACTGGGCCAAGGCCTGCCGTGCCCATTTCAGCTTTCGAGACCTAGGGCTCTGGGGTGCTAGGCATATGTCCCGTAAGGTGGTCAGCCTCACGCGGAACCTCCAGTGTTTAGTTCCCAAGCATGCTTGGTACCCATTTTATCGACCCACTCAAGGGATGAAAGAATGGGTCAACCGTGCCCAATCCGGGATTCGATATCCGGACCTGTGGCGTGGCAGTGCGAAGCACTACCACTAAGCCACTGGGCTTCATGCGACTTCCAATTACCACTCGAAAAACAAATACATTTAGAGGTAATTATATACCATATGAGGTAATTTCAATACCTTCAAAACTAAAAAAGTTCAACGGCAGCAAACCTTTGCGCCTGCTCGATTTTCTCATGAATCTTTTCATGACGTCCGGCAGGTACTAGGAACTCGAGTATCAAATTAGAAGTCCGGCAGGTACTAGGAACTCGAGTACAATTAGAAGTCCGGAGGTACTAGGAACTCGAGTACCAAATTAGAAGTCCGGCAGGTACTAGGAACTCGAGTACCAAATTAGAAGTCCGGCAGGTACTAGGAACTCGAGTACCAAATTAGAAGATCTTATACCTCCTTAGTTCAAGCTGTAGAGTGATTACAGACAAACTGGTGGACCAATGTTCAAACACCACTTTTTTTTTTGAATCAGCACTCTTCGAAACGTGAAGAAAATGTGAAACGTCAGAATCTCCATTTTGAAATTTTCGACCCTATCGCAATGCTTTCGTGAACTTGCAATTATATTAGGTAATTGAAAAATAAAAAAAAAGTTTATATTCAAATCTTCAGCAGGGAAATCCGAAGAAAAAGAATTTTTAAAAAAATATTTGTTTTTCAACAGTAGTGTAAATAATTTAAATACATACTCATGAATGGCACTGACGTAGTCTGTTTGACCCCCACCTTGAGCGTTGATACGAACACCCATCGCAGTTTCTATTTAAAAAGAATACAAATGTAAGTATTATAGGGTATATTAAACTGAATACTAATAATTCAGAACTTTTTAGAAGTTTAAAAAATTATTTTACTTTGATAACTACTTCAAAAATAATATATAATTATAGTACATTTTTTAACCGTAATTTTTTTTGTGTTGTTTTGAACTCAACGGTTTTCTTTCAACAACCACCAGTGTTTAGAAGATAAAAAAAATGCATTTGACTTTTTTTACCAGCCTGAATTACAATGTAAACACAGAAATTTAAAATTCCTTAACAAATAATTCGGAATAATACTATTTCAAGTTTGAAAAATAAGAAAAATGCTTTTATTTTTTTTTCTAAAATAGAGATTATTCATTATTTCAATAAAATTTATTTTAGAATAAAATTATCAATTTTTAAACAAATTTAAAAGTTAAAACTGCCTCCAAGAAAACCATACATTGCACTGAACTTTTATTCTAGCATTCCAAAATTTATTATTACTGGTAAAAGATTATAGTTATTTTTTAGTTCTGTGAACCAAACACAAAAGCTTTAATTGGTATATAACTGTAAAAATATTCTCTTATTGTTAATATTCGTTGGCTATAAGACAAACTCAACAACATTAAAAAAAGTAATTTTTATAACTGTCAAGGTTGTTTTCTTTTTGCTATTGTTTTACAACAGTGAAGCGAACACAATGGCATTTGGGAATTATTTGTTATGACTGTAAAATTTGTTTCCTTTTTGATGTTGTGTTATGACAGTGAAGCGAACACAATTGCATTTGAAAAATATTTTGTTATAACTGTAAAAGTTGTTTCCTTTTTGATGTTGTTTTATGACAGGGAAGCGAACACAATTGCATTTGAAAAATATTTTGTTATAACTGTAAAAGTTGTTTCCTTTTTGATGTTGTTTTATGACAGGGAAGCGAACACAATTGCATTTGAAAAATATTTTGTTATAACTGTAAAAGTGGTTTCCTTTTTGATGTTGTTTTATGACAGGGAAGCGAACACAATTGCATTTGAAAAATATTTTGTTATAACTGTAAAAGTGGTTTCCTTTTTGATGTTGTTTTATGACAGTGAAGCGAACACAATTGCATTTGAAAAATACTTTGTTATAACTGTAAAAGTTATTCCGTTTTTGTTTTTTTAAGACATTAAAGAAACAATGCATTTGAAAAAATTTTGTTTTATAACTTAAAAGTTGTTGCCTTTTTGATGTTGTTTTATGACAGAGAAGCGAACACAATTGCATTTGAAAAATATTTTGTTATAACTGTAAAAGTTGTTGCCGTTTTGATGTTGTTTTATGGCAGTGAAGCGAACACAATTGCATTTGAAAAATATTTTGTTATAACTGTAAAAGTGTTCCTTTTTGTTTTTATGCAGTGAACGAACCAATGCATTTGAAAATATTTGTTATAACTGTAAAAGTGGTTTTTGCTTTTTTTGACAGTGAACCCAACATTAAAACTTTGCTTTTTGATGAAAGTGATTTAAAAAAGTAGAACCTTTATTATACGATCTAATTGGGACCAGAGGTAGGTCGCGGATAATCGAAAATTTCGGATAATAGAATTTTTTATTAAATAGCGGACCTCAATCTGCCATCGCCATAATCGTGCTGTTTTTTACAGTAGTAAACACTGAATTTGAGTTTTAAGTTTTCTCCGAGACTTCCTGGCAAAAATAATGTGCTAAAACATAATTTTCAAGTTTTGAGCGGAATTCTGGAAGATTCTTAAATTAGAAGAAGGTGTTTCCGAAATTTAAGATTGATGAATTCGCATTACTTTTTAATGCTGAAGTTTGATATTTTAAAATCACCATTACCCATTTCATAAACCCGATAATTTCTCATTGAGAATCGGTTGTAGAATTCTAATTGAGAACACCGATAATTCTGATTTAAAAATCAAGAGTTGTTTGGATTTTTTGTGTTGACTTACAGTGACGACCACATTGCATTTGAAAAATATATTTGTTATAGACTGTAAAAGTTGTTTCCTTTTTGATGTTGTGTTATGACAGGGAAGCGAACACAATTGCATTTGAAAAATATTTTGTTATAACTGTAAAGTGGTTTCCTTTTTGATGTTGTTTTATGACAGGGAAGCGAACACAATTGCATTTGAAAAATATTTTGTTATAACTGTAAAAGTGGTTTCCTTTTTGATGTTGTTTTATGACAGTGAAGCAAATACAAAACCTTTAGAAAATATTAGTTACAAATGTAAAAGTTGCGTTTTTTACTGCAATTGAAAAATAATTCATTAAAACAGTAAGAGTTGTTTCCGTTTTTGATGTTGTTTATGGCATAAGCGAACACAATGCATTTGAAAAATATTTTGTTTATAACTGTAAAAGTTGTTTCCTTTTTGATGTTGTTTTATGACAGTGAAGCAAACACAATTGCATTTGAAAAATATTTGTTATAACTGTAAAAGTTTTCCGTTTTGATGTTGTTTTATGACATTAAAGCGAACACAACTGCATTTGAAAAATATTTTGTTATAACTTTAAAAGTTGTTCCGTTTTGATGTTGTTTTATGACAGGAAGCGAACACAATTGCATTTGAAAAATATTTTGTTATAATGTAAAAGTGTTTCCTTTTTGATGTTGTTTTATGACAGTGAAGCAAATACAAACTTGCAAAATTTTAAAAAATTTACTTGTATTATAACTGTAAAGTTGTTTCCGTTTTTATGTGTTTTATGCATTAAAGCGAACACAACTGCATTTGAAAAATATTTTGTTATAACTGTAAAAGTTGTTTCCTTTTTGATGTTGTTTTATGACAGTAAGCAAAACAATGCATTTGAAAAATACTTTGTTATTGTAAAATCGTTTTTTTTACGCAATGAAAAATATTATTAACGTTTAATGTCCTGTTGATGTTGTTTATTGACAGTGAAGCGAACACAATTGCATTTGAAAAATATTTTGTTATAACTGTAAAAGTTGTTTCCGTTTTGATGTTGTTTTATGGCAGTGAAGCGAACGCAATTGCATTTGAAAAATATTTTGTTATAACTGTAAAAGTGGTTTCCTTGCTGTACTTATTTGTGACAGTGAAACTAACCCAAAAGCACTTTAGAAGGTTATTTGGTTACAACTGTAAAAGTAGGGGTTTTTGCTATTTTTTATGACAGTGAAGCAGACATAAATGCATTTGGAAAAGTGATACAGTAGAACCTTTATTATACGATCTAATTGGGACCAGAGGTAGGTCGCGGATAATCGGAAATTTCGGATAATAGAGATTTTTTATTAAATAGCGGACCTCAAATCTGCCATCGCCCATAATCCGTGCTGTTTTTACAGTAGTAAACACTGAATTTGAGTTTTAAGTTTTCTCCGAGACTTCCTGGCAAAAATAATGTGCTAAAACATAATTTTCAAGTTTTGAGCGGAATTCTGGAAAGATTCTTAAATTTAGAAGAAGGTGTTTCCCGAAAATTTAAGATTGATAGAAATTCGCATTTACTTTTTTAATTGCTGAAGTTTTGATATTTTAAAATCACCGCAGTTTCCCGATTTCATAAACCCCGATAATTTCCTCATTTGAGAATCGGTGTAGAATTCTAATTTGAGAATCACCTGATAATTCTGATTTCAAAAATCAAGATGACTTTGTTGGAGAAATTTTTTGATGTTGACTTAGAGACGATCGGTTAACAGAGAGTTCCAGATGAAAGAGGGACGGATAATCGAGGTTCTACTGTATGTTATAACTGTAGTAGTTGTATCCTTTTTATGCTTATATCGCTGTCAATATCCAAATACTCACGGCAAATTATGTCAAGAGTACATGACGTCATAAGAGGAACCACGTCCACGAAGGGCTCTTGACATAGGCCCTTCAGCCTCTCTACCAGCACGCAGGACTGCTCGTAGAAGACGGGCACAAAGTTATCCAGGATGGTGAAGTGAAAAGAAGGACTCAGAAGCTTGCGACGGTAGCGCCATTTGGCTCCGGAACTGCACAAAAGTAAAGATGGAATCACTGAATGGACGTTAAACAAGACTCAAAGAAAGCTAGGAACCGTTTGAAATGCAACGTTTCTGGTAATTTTGGCCGTATTAAAGTACTGCATAATCAGTACTTAAGTATGGCCAAACTTTGGCCGAACTTAAAGTACTGCAATGTAGCATACTTACAGGCCTCTATAATCCCCCTTTTTGAAATGCGTTCGAATATTTTGTGTAAAATTATTTGTGGAAAATTTTAAAAATATTCGAACCAATTTTAAAAAGAGGGATTATAGAGACCTGTAAGTAAGCCTATTTATCATATAAAGAAAACAGTTTTTAAAAATATTCAATACAGCTGGAGAAATGTGGCTTAGAAAATATTTTTTTCCTATTGGATTAACACAGCGCTTTGGTTTGGGTATTGGCCCTTTGATCATTCGGGCCCATTCGCACTTAAACTTTATAAGTTCATATATTGTAACTATAATGTTATTTCGATATTATAAGTTCATATATTAATTGTAATGTTATTTGGATTATGAAAAGTTTATATATTATAATTATATGTTATTCGATTATTATAAGTTCATATATTATAATGTTTTAAAATCAAATCTGGAAAATCGAATATCTAAATTTACGTAACAGGGTTAATCGTTTTATATTCTCAAAAAATATTAGGTCTTATTTCCCTTATATTAAGTCTTATATTATCGATGAAATAATGCATATCAGACCTCGTTAGAAGACCTTGTCCAAGCCACGCGTCAAGAAATGTGTATTCTTTGGATTTGTCAATCACAGTAGTACTACTAAGAACAACCTATAAAAAAAATTCAAAAATTACTTAATATGTCTTTAAAAACCTCTGTGAGAAAAGAAGATATTTAAGAGTGTTTAGCAGCCTCGGCAATCCATAGTCTACTAAAAAAATAATCACGGCGAAGATGAGTAACTTCAGCTTTCATACTACTGTTTTCGTTGTTAACCAAGCCCTGACCATCGCGTAGGCCTACAAGGTCCGGGCCTTCGGCCCACGATTTTATGGAGCCCCAAAATTGGCTATAAACCTATAAATTTTGTTTTACACCTCAAAATTGTGTTAGCTTTTATGACAAACTCAGTTTAAATTAATCATATATTTAAGTTTTCTACAACTATAATCACTCTAATAGTTTTTTTTAAATATTTTATTTGATGATGATCGTACTTTCAAAGGTCACAACTTTGCAGTATGCATACTAAATAACAATTTAAAACAAATTCTTTTACATTAAAAAAAATTGAAACTCAAATATATAAAAACCAATTTAATTTTTTTTACCTGTATTGGAATTTTATTGTCTGTCGCAGTTTTTATTTCTTAAAATTCAAAAGTATAGGCACAGACAAAACGATTAAACGTCGACCAAACTTCCGTAGTAGTAATTTGAACTCATTGTCAACTTACCTCAACTGTTTCCGGCTTGTAGAAACACACTAACGGTGTGAGACCAAGGTAGCCCCTGAAGATTTTTTCTTTTTCAAATAATTTACAGAGGCCGCATGCCAACTGAAGCACCACTAGAAATAAATGTGTCAATAAATATTCAGTGGTAGTTTTAATTGATTTTCACCTATTGTATCTTATCTAACTCATCCTCTTAACTCCAGATGGTTATGGCGTATGGATTCAGACCTCGTTGTCTAGGATAGGAGTGGTATAGCTGAACATGAGAACAGAACTTGTTTGTGCACTCATAGCACTAAAAGTGTGTGTTTTTAATAGCTCAAAACCTCAAATTCCACTAAAATGACATGCCCCTCAGCAAATGGTTGATATCAATTATTCAAAATTAATTAACAAACTTTTAAATAGCTGTTTAAAAATTAAGGTTCATAAAAAGAATGTAGATTTTGATTGAGAGTGAAGATGTTAAAGTACCGAATTTTACGTGGAAAACTACAAAATATCAACAAAAAGCCGAATTTCCTGGAAAATTGTCTGAAGTTTAGCATTTCCATTGCATTTCGTTACATAAAACTAGGATTTTGAAGCACCACACAACATTCAATTACCACTTAATATTAGGTATTTAAAACGCTAGTTTCGCCTGTTCCTTTTGCACGTGCGATTTTATTAAAAACATTATAGTCACACGTCCAACATGCAATAGAAATTCATGTTCTAAGTTTGAAGTCCATTGCCCTCTTCGTATTTCAGCAATACTTTGAAACCTAAAAGGGTTCTATGGCAGCTACCCCTTGCACATGAGAGATTTACTCGAAAACCTTAATATGACATCTGACGTGTAATAGGAATTCGTGTACCAAATTTGAAGTTCGATGCCCCTGTCAGACGAGCCAATGTTCAAAAACCACTTTTTCAGAACGGATAGAAAACACAAAATCTCCATGTCGTATATATTACTTGTATTTTATATTAAGTAGGTAATTGAAAGTAATAAGTATTTGCTCACTGAATCCTAGCTGTTGTACCGTACCGATCTATTAAAACATTACTTAAAAGTTTTAAGTTAAATCCAAACGTTAAGTTAAAACGTTATCAATATGATATTTAGTAAATTTAACTCGAAAGATTCTTGCCTAATACGGATCTCTTCTCATGTTAAATTGTGCTTGGTTTACCTGATAATGGTTCCATACTGCAACGTGAAGGTGAAATGTCCCATATTTGGTATTGGTGACCATTCCAGTTTGTTCAAACCAAAGGTTCACCAAACACCGAAAAAAGTGAACATTCACCACTCAGCCGTGCAGCTACTGAACCATATCAGTGAAAAACCCCATATCATGGGAACTAGACAAATTTTGAACAGTGTAATGCTTACGAGTGAAGTGTATATGATCTGAGCAAAGCTGAAAAATTGGATGAGCATCTTAAAACTCTCTTATACATCGTCCGTTTCAATTAACTTTAAACTATATAATTTTCTTTCAAATTTAGTTCACAAATTTAGTTAGCTTAAAAATAAATTCAATTTCTAGAATGTAGAAGATTGAGTTAGGCAGTGTCTTCGAAAGAGAGTCATGAACATTGACTAATTAGTTTTCGCACCTGCACTTATCTCCCCTAAGTTAGTTAGAGATCAGGATTATAATAAAAATCTTTTAACGACATCCTATTAAACCGTAATCAATAACAGCAACCATGACATGCGCATGTACGGTCATACAGTCCTGACAATTATTAGACACACTGCAAAATTTCATGTATCTATCAATCAATGATGAACAAAAACCTTTAGAAGGACATTTGTGTTCCTAAACTTAAGCTATTGAATAGAAAATACTATTGCTATACTTAATCAAAGATATCGAAATCTTTTTTAATGAAATTGCATCTTTGATATGTTTCATCATTACTAAAAAAAATACAGTGCGTTAATAATTTGTCCAGGGACTGTAGAATAGTATAAAGAGTAAACCCTGAGGTCGGTGGATTCAATCATCAGAACCAATACTCACGGCATAGTGGAGGGTTGTCGGGGCTGCTCTGCTTATAGATGCTCTTGATTATGAAGACATACTGCAATGTAGCCATGCCCCTGACGAGACTGGGCAGGGCGTACAGACCGAAGAACGTACGTTGGGACAGGTACCGAAGCAGGCGAAGATTGAGCACAAGGATGGTCCAGACCACGAAGATGCATCCTAATACCAAGAGCACCTCTGCCGACCAGAAGTAGTCAGAAAGTGGGTGCTGGTACTGAAAGAGTAGAAGAAAGCATATTTCGTTAATGTAATAAGAGGTAATATTTGGTTAATTAAAGAGGTCAAGGCCAAGTTTAAAGGGGAATGTCAGTCGCATAGGGCTAATGCATTAGTTTTGAAATCACACCTTTTGCAAAAAGAGTTGCTTTGCCATGTTATCCCCTTTTCATCAGGTATGTGAATCATCATAACATCAATTTAAAACACAATTGAAAAGAAAATAACATACGGTTATTTAAATATTACTTGATAAAGTTTTAAAATAGTGTCGCCATCTGCTATTTTTGGGGGCATTCGTCCATCTCACTAACTTTTCGTCCCAGAAACACAATCTACAGAAACGTAGAGCTATATTTTCCCCAAACATAGAGTTGACGAGTTTAACGGCGAATGAGCCCGAATGACCGCGGGTCTCCAAACCAAAAGTTCACAAACAGGTTTTTTTTATATGATAAATGTAGATGACTTACAGATCTCTATAATCTCACTTTTTGAATTTGGTTCGAATATATATTTTTTTCTTTCAATAAATAATTATACAACAAAATATTCGAACCCATTTCAAAAAGTGGAATTATAGAGACTTATAGGTCAGCTACATTTATCATATAAAAACAGTTAGTAAAAAAAATATTCAATACAACTGGAGAAATGTGGCTTAGAAAGTATTTTTTCCATTTGATTAACACAGAGGTACTTTGATTTAGAGGTTAATCGAGCTCGTTATCGCCTTTAATGGGGAATGGGCGCGCTGGACCGCGGGTCTCCAAACTCAAGTGCCTCAGTGTTAATCCAATGGCGAAAAAACTATTTTCTCTGCCACATTTCTCCGGTGTATTGAATATTTTTACAAACGGTTTTTTTAAATAATAAATGTAGATAACTTACATGTCTTCCCACTTTTTGAAATTGCTTCGAATATGTTGTGTAAAATTATTTATTGAAAATTAAAAAAAAATATATTCGAACCAATTTCAAAAAGTGGGAAGGTCGGGACCTGTAAGTCAGCTACATTTATCACACAAAAAAAAATCCGCTTGTAAAAATATTCAATACAGCCGGAGAAATGTGGCAGAGAAAATATTTTTTTCGCCATAGGATTAACACTGATGCACTTGAGTTTGGAGACCCCCGGTCCAGCGCGCCCATTCCCCCTTAATACCATGACGCTTTAGGAAATGAAACCATAACTTACGCGAAATGGACGATTCTAACGGAAGGGGTAGGTGGGGTAGGTACACATATATTCCGGGATGTGTGCTTGATCAGAGACCCGCTTAGAAAGCCTTCGTCAAGTAAGATAAAGAATTTTTACTGTCAGAGAAAGGAAAGGTACACCCAGGGTGAAGGCGGGAATCGAACCCGCACCCGTTACAGCGCGCAGACTGCTAGCGTAATGGTCCAAACCACTCGGACATCCGGGCCCCATTCCAACGGACCGGAACGTGGTTTGTTTGTGGGATAGAAGACAACGTTTGACGTAGCTGTGCCCTCACCATAGGCGTGGCCGTTCTTATTTGGGCAAATTATCAGCTGGGGGATTTGTTTGTGGCGTATACTATGTCAATATTTGAAGATTATTATATTCCCTGTGTTAGGTAATTTCGATAACTTTAAAAAGCGTTCTATGGTAGCTACCATTTGAACACGTGCGATTTTTTCAAAAACCAATATTATGACGTCCAACGGGTACTGCAAACTAGTGTATTGAATTTAAAGTCTGTATCTCTTTTCTCATTCAGCAATACCTTTTAAACCAAAAAAGTTCTATGACAGCTACACTTTGCGCATGCATGTTTCTCATGCGAACGACAGGAAGCAAATTTGAAGTCCGTAGCTCTTTTAGTTGAAGCTGTAGAGGGGTTTCAGACAGACAGGCGGACCAATGTTCGAAAACCCCTTTTTTAGAATAAGCACCCTCCAAAACATGTAGAAAACACACAAAAATCTCAATTTCAGGTTTTTGACTGCATCGCAATACTTTCATTACGTAATATTTCATATTAAATAAGTGAAAAAAATAGTATGTGTAAATTTGTCCCACATTACAAAAATTACCAAAACATTATATTAAATCCTTTCAAATTTTATTTTTTACACTTACGCTAATATGTGTGTTGCGTATTATAGAAAGCTAAATTATGCGTGACATCAAATACCGGTTGCGTATAATAAATATGAGAGTAATTATAATATGTAAAAAATGTCTTCTGACTTTGTATGTTAAGTCTCTTACACAATCTCACTGGAATTTTTTTTTACTTGAAATGTAAAATCAATATATTTCGATTGTCATTTTTTAATTTTTTTAGGCATCAGTAAATAAAAATTGTACCTTTACGAAAACCAGCTCCTGTGGAGTGTGGCTATTGGAATTTGAGTTATTTTTTTCTCATAGTCTTTGAGAAAGCTTCTTTTCTCGTGGAAGTTAGTTTGATCGATTTTTTTTTTATTAAAGACAGAAGAATGAACGCAAATTTTGTTTTAAAAAAAGGGATACATTTGACGAGAAGTCTTAGGAACTATTTGAACAAAAGCTTATCCAAAAATCTTTATTAATGATTATTATTAATGATTTATTAATGCTTATTATTTGCTTTGATTATAAGTCGAGAATTAGTTAAAACTGAAACATAAAAAAACAATTCATAAAATTTTTCGAAAACTGAGGGTCGAAAAATAACTGATTTACGTGAATTTATCGTTTAACCAAAATCTCTCATTAAACCACTCATCCAAACCAAGTAAAATAAAAACAATAACAGAAAATAAAAATCCATCATTTCTATGGCCTTGCATCAAAATAATAAATCTTGTACGAGCCCTTATTACTTTTAGGCTATAGTACTAACCACAAGGTCAAACTGTAAACACGCTGAATTCACACAAAAACGAATTGTGCACCAAAAACGGAAAGTAATGGAAAATTTGTTTGGAATTCAGCAAAAAAGGAATACATAAATCATATTGAATCTTTATGGGGTTGTTTCACCTTTTCATTTTTTGTCTGGAATTACTTTTGTTTTGCTATTCGAAAATGTGTTTTCTAAGAATATTTTAATTGTTGAATTTTTAAAATTCCAACTTCTTGCTGTGCTGTTGGTTGTTCAAATCATGTGTTAAAGAAATCTTGTATAGAACGAAAAGTTTCTTTTCGTCTATATTGGCCATTTTCGCAGTACCGTACGGAGCCGCAGTACAGAGAAAAATGAAAAGAAAGGCGTTACATCATAAGAAACATTTCCATTCTATGGAGTTTTAATACAAGTTAATTTTTTTCAAGGTAAACGATAAAGAGGGGTATTTCATTATCCATTTGTTTTTATTAAGAAATGTTATTTTCACTATAAGTGCATTTTTTTTATAAAATATGTTAAATTTAAAAATTATTGTTAATTAAAAGTTTTCTAAGAAAAATAATGCGAACGGCAAGGTATCGCAGGCGAAAAATTGCCCAAACTTTGCATTTGTAAACTTCAATTTCCACAATTCTTTTCATTTTGTTTTTCTTACTTCCGTTATTAAGCGGAAGAATAGATGTCTCCGGATGAGATGTAATCAAAAAGTTGTTGAAACTCTCTTAGGAACTTTTTACATAAAAAGGCTCCAAATGAACACAGTGGCATTAAGGGGGAATGGGCGCGCTGAACCGCGGGTCACCAAACTCAAGTGCCTCAGTGTTAATCCAATGGTGAAAAAACTATTTTCTCTGCCACATTTCTCCGGCTGCATTGAATATTTTTACAAACGTTTTTTTTTTTTAAATAATAAATGTAGATAACTTAGAGAACTCTATCTTCCCACTTTTTGAAATTGCTTCGAATATTTTGTGTAAAATTAATTATTGAAAATAAAAAATATTCAATACAGCCGGAGAAATGTGGCAACTCTATGTGCAGAACAATAGTGTACCATTTTTAGTACATTCCGCGTGAGCAGACGACGTTTTCCCGCTGTGAGCTATAGAAAAAAAACTTTCGGTTTTCTCTTCGAAATCCTCCGATCACGTGACTCCCAGTGTGAAGCATCGTTTCGTTCTCGTTTTTCGCCCTCTAGTTTACTTATTATAACTCTATGAATGTGGCAGAGAAAATATTTTTTTTCTCCATAGGATTAACACTGATGCACTTTACTTTGAAGATACCAGGTCAAGCGCGCCCATTCCCCCTTAAGTCAATGGGAAATGTTTCAGGTGATGTAACGCTATGGTTTTCGTTTTTCTTTGTACTGCGATTTCATTAATTAATTCAGTTTCCCTCTCAAAATTACCAATATAGATGAAAATAAACTTTTCTTTCAATGCAAGCTTTCTTTAACAAATGTTTTGAAGTACCAAAACTACAGCCAGAAGTTTGCATTTAAAATGTTTAATAAGTAAAATATTCTTAGAAAACTCATTTTCGAATACTAAAACAAAAGTTATTCCAGACAACAAGTGAAAACAAACCGTTGCCATCCACGACGTGCAACAACCCCATTGGATCGTTCACGTGTGATGGAAGCGAAAACCAGTACAACGATTAAATCAAGTATAACAAATGAGCAATGACTATATTGCATGCGACATCGAGCGTACGGATTATCACAGGAACAGTTGCACGTGAATTATTGTTGCATTACCGATTTATGAAAGAATTCAGCTGTTCTTAAAATATATTTTATTTAATTAAAAATTTAAACTCGTTTTATATTTTTTTAGCGATCAATTACCTTATTCAAACTGGTAAAACGATTTAAGCAAAAAATACGGTATTTTCACGAACAAGATGTTCTTCTTCAAAACTACCATCACAACGAATTAAATTCCTGATATTAAAAGTCAGCACGAACAAAAGCGTCTTTTTTTAAAAAAAAACTCAAAAATAACTTTTGATTAGAATAAACTATTGCAACAATATGTAAAAAGTCAAATTTTTTTTTAAAAAAGATACCTTTTTGACGCCAGACAATTGAAAAAAAACCCGATGTTTTCATAATAACGTCTAATGACGTTATGTTAACGTCAATTTTTCATCTAAAAGAATTCATTTGGTTTTGGAGGAACAGATAATGTCATCATATTTGTGTCGTCTAAAATACGTCATATAGACTGACTTTTCCACCAAAAACGAAAACATTTTGACGTTTTATACCGTGTTAAGGATGTCCTTTATGCGTCTAGCTACAGTCTGGTACGAGAATAAACTTTATTTCAAAACGAAAAAAAATAAATGACGCATTTACATATTTCTATTGAATTCTACGAACAAAGCCAAAGCGCTTACCATGACTACTCTTACAGCCAGCTGCAATACATAAACAGACGCCGGTTTTAGAAACCTCTTTTACGAACAGGCTCTCTCAATATATTGATCCGTTTTTGTTTTGGGATCTGACGCATGCGCGCGGCGGATTCAGACTAAACCGAACATTTTACGACTTACAGCTGTCTGCTCTTTAGTTATTTTGTTAAAAGGAAATTATTTCAAAAGCAAGAGTGGAAAACCAAATATAAGCATATTAAAAGTTGATTTATATATGCTAAATGCTAAAACAAGTTATTCAGCACAAAAAAAATCGTATTTGATCAGACAGAACATTTTCTGTATCATATTTAAAGTGCTTTAAAAGAATATAAAATTTCTTTGTTTAAAGAAAATCCTGAAGAAATTTCAACTCATTTGCGTCCCATTAAAACCATTAAAACCGAAAATTGGTATGGAATAAGAGATCTATATCATTTGTATATCTTGTCCAGAACACTAAAACTACAATAGGGTATCGGCGACAGGCCTCATAATTTTGAACCACGGCCAAGTGATGAGACTATCGCTTAAGCTAGCGAGTGCACAGTGTAACTTTATCCGGCTTTTTTTTCTCCAGCTTGAATGTTATGTTTAAACAAGGACAAAATATACTATTATACCCCTTATTTTTATTGACAAAAAATTAAGTGTACAGCACAGCCAAGAGGCTAATTCCTGTAGTGGCAGTGAATGAATTCGTATATATGGATAATTAAATAGAAAAAACAAGTAGGTTTTTTACAGAATCTGTCACTTAAACCGCTTCCACACAATATTTGTGCTCAACAAATAAAACGCACTATTTGTACAGCTCAGAAAGAAATTCGCCAAACAAGGCCCTTTAGCAAACAATTTATTTCAAATTCGAACTTTTAAAAAACAAAATTAACTATTTTATTTTAAATTGATCTTCTTTGGAAAATTAATAATCACTCAATATCGTTTGCTAAATTTGTTTGAAATTCGAAGAATAATGATGCAATATTTTTTTAATAAATATCTTTTGGTCGCCACAATTTTCCATGTTCATTAACTTTCTTTCGAAAAAAAGAAGAAAAAATAATTAGTAAAATTGATGCTTTAAAAATAAAAGCGAGCTTTTGCATATTTTTTATTCAAAGTTAGAATTCGCTATGCATCTTTCTTCATACATATATAATGAACCATCAAAAGAACTCTATTGTGATATTACAACAATCCAGACTGAATCATAACAAATAAATATTTTTCAAGTGCTTCATATTTATTTTAAATAAAGTTTCTCGTACGTTTGACGAAATGGCAACAGTGAAAATATTGAATGAAAATGGAATTTGCATTTTATTTCAATGTAGATTAAATTTTTAGTTATTTAAATTTTAAATATACTTCTAATTAAATTTTTTTAATGAAATTTGGAATGTAACCTAGCCTGATTTTTTGCTTCAAAATGATGCATCCCACTTGTTTGTGCGACTTGCGGTTCGTTCTGTGAAAGTGGGTGACAGACAGACGGACTGAACGATTATAATACCTTCCACTTTTTACGTTATAAACGTAGTGTGGAAGCTAAAATACCCAAAACTTAAGAAAAAATATCACAAGAGAATAAAAAATAGCTATAATATATAATATTCTTAATAATTTGAAATAGAACGTGTTTGATAAAGCTGGGATCTTATTGTTGTTTTAGAAAGAAAGTTATCAGCATGTAAATACAGTCAACGTTGAAAAAATGAAAAAAAAAACATATTCAACTAATTCCTTTATTAAAATTTAACAAAGGTTATTTTTATAACTCATTTGTCCATTGGTAACCATGCAATTCTAACGTATTACATGAAAGAATCACAGTCTCTCTAGCAATATAGCATTTAAGCAAAAATCAATTAGGCTACATGCAAATTCATTAAAAAATTTAAATAGAAGTTATTTAATTAAATAACTAAAATTTAACTACATGAAATAACATGCAATTCCTTTTATTCAATATTTTCACTGTGCCATTTCGTAACGTAGAAAACTTTTTACTTGAATAAAATTTATTTATGTGTATAATTCGTTTGATTGTTGTTTATCACAATAGAGTTCTTTAGTTCATATAATGTTATGTGAAAGATGCATAAAATTCTAACTATAAAAATATGCAAGTTTGCTTATTTTTAAACATCAATTGTACTAATTATAATATTTTTTGAACTGTAAATTAATTAACAATATAAATAAGTGAATTTTCGAAAGAAATGTAAATGGGAAATTGTGGCAACAAAAATATTTATTAAAAAGATTACATCATTATTCTTCGAACTTCAAACAAATTTAGCAACGATAAAGTCTAATTTAAATCTGAGAAAGAAGATTAATGAAAATAGTTAATTTTGGCGTTTAAAATTTGAATTAAAATAGCTAAAGCCCTGTTTTTATTAGAATTAAATCACACTTGCCATTCGCAACAATCGCTCGAGAAACTTTAATTCTTTTAGACAATAAATTAAATAAATTTATTTTTGCGAAATCGCTATTTTGGATCTTGTATATGATAATGTTTTCATTCTATTTAAAAGCGAGGAATATTACTTTTATTCTCTGAAATATAAATTAATTTTTGCAAACGATAAGTATAATTTAAATTATTTTCGAAATAAAATAAATGAAACTAGCCAAATTTGGGTTGTAAATGTTTAATATAGAATTAATGTTGTTTTGGCGCGTTTATTCCTGTTTAACACACAAATTTTTGTGAAGGGGTTAAGTGACAGATTCTGTTACAAACCTACTTGTTTAAAAATATTAACGAAAGGATATTTTGTAAGTCCATAGGTAAAGAATTAAAATATTACATTATTATCAACGTCTCTCTTAAAAGATTAAAAAAATTTCCTATGTGCTATGCATGCACAAACAAGCATTGCCAGTGTAATTTTTTGGAACGTTTCAGATGATGTAACATGTAACTCTCTTGTTTTCATTTTTATCCGCACTGCTATTTTATTGGTTGCTTCGGTTTCACTCTCAAAATAACCGATATAGATGAAAAGAAACTTTTATCTCTATGCAAGCTTTAACAAATGTTTTGAACAACCGATAAAACAGCAAGAAGTTGGCATTTAAAAAATTTAATAAGTAGAATATTCTTAGAATACTCATTTTCGAATACCAAAACAAAAGTAATTCCAGGCAACAAATGAAAACAAACCGTTGGAACTGTTTGCCATCCACGACGTGAAACAACCCCATAAAGATTTAAATATGATTTCCGTATTCCTTTTCTGCTGACTTCCAAAAAAATTTCCATCACCTACAGTTTTTGGTGCCCAATTCAAACATCGTGCGCAGCGTCGGGATTTTGAAGCATACTTTACGGCCTCTGTCTCCACACGAGTGTATTATTCGCCGGACATTTAGCAGCACACACCATTTATAGGTCGGCAGTTATATTGGCAATGCCCGGGCCTGAAGCCGAGACCTTTCGTATGCACGGCAAGCTCCTTACCCACTGGGTTCCCCAGCGCCGTTTAACGAGTGGCGGGGGGGGGGGCTTCCTGCATTGACGAATGCGTAATTCACAAAACTACAAATGGGTCGTAGTGAGCCTAGTGGTCAGCGTCTCGGTCTCGGAAGGTCCTGTGATCGAGTCCCGGTACCACTGAAGACCTACCGAGTATATGCGGAGTACGTGCTCGTTAAATCTGTTGGGTCCGAAAGTCCTCTAAGTTCCCATACCAAATCAATACCTCTGGGGGTGACAAGCCAATTCTGGGGATCCTCTAGTTGGCCTCTGTCTCTAAAAATTAGATGGATCCACTTATGTGTGTGTTGTCTGTCTTACTTGACGAAGGTTTATAAGCGGGTCGCTGACCAAGCACACAAACCTGAATATATATGTCTGCCAACCAAACTACAAATGGAGTAAGGTCTATTTGGGGGTTTAGTTTTTTATATAATTTTCAGTCGAAAAATCCAGGAAATATTTTTTTTAATTCGACACTTCAACACATAATGTATCGCAAAAAATTACTTTTTTTACTATTCTAAAATCCACACATAATTTTGTGGACAGTTGTCGAAGCAATATACTTGTAAAAATTATCAAAATTGTAGGAAAAGTAGGTTTTTGAAAAAAAAGTCCCCCTAACGTAAAAATTAAACACAAAAAAAAAAACTACTGGCTAAAATACAGCTTTTATTTTCATGTATGTTTAGTGGTGAACATTATCTAAATATACTATAATTTGAATTTTATAGCTGAAATTATCCAAAATAATTTCAACTTTAAGCACCACTCACAATAAGTTTCAATCCAGTTACCAGTTGAATGGGGTTGTTTCACGTCGTGTAAAGGCAACAGCTCCAACAGTTTTTCATTTGTTCTCTGAAATTACTATTGCTTTGGTATTCAAAAAAAGTTTTCTAAGAATAATTCACTTATTAAATTTGTTAATGTCAACTTCTTTCTGTGACGTTGGTTGTTCAAAACATTTGTTAAAGAAAGGTTGCATAGAAAGAAAAATGTAATTTTATCTATATCAGTCAATTTGAAAGTGAAACCGAAGACAACCGATAAAATCGCAGTATAGAGAAAAGAAAAGTAACAAACTTACATATCTAAAACATTCATGAAATTTCAGAACATAAAATCTTACATGATTATTAAATAGAGTCTGTAAGTATTTTTACTTAAAATTAGAACCATGCCTCTCTCTTAAAGATCTAAGATTTATCATATTGAAAAGTGAGTAAATTTTTCTAGCAATGTAGAATTATACCTCTGCACTTTAAGCTAAACATTCACATCGTGTTTGAAATTATTGGATGTAAAAAAAATACATTAACAAATATTTCGTAATTAGTTTAGACTGCATAACGATTATATTACATTATGAATTATAGATATTAAATTATACAAAGTTAAATGTGCAAACAATTAGTTCTTATTAATATTTTGAAACAGCTGTTTTATTTAATTTCATGAGTGCATCTGCTTATTATTGCATTAATTACTTAAATTAGTTTTAAAAGAAAATTTAATTGGGATACGAAAGCGTATTATTTTAGCAAAAAAAAAATTCTGTTAAAAAAATTATTTTTATTAAAACTTGTTATAATTAAATTTACTTTTAACAATATGTTTTATTTCTTTGTGCAAAGGAAACAATTTCATACATGTGCACAAGAAACAAGTTGCTTTTAGCTATAGCAGAACTTGAGTATTTTTTTACCTGTATATAAAACACAACTTATTTTATACGTAAAGGAAATTAACAGTTTTTAGTTTTTTACCTGCAGGCTCATAACAACTTGCTATTTATTTACACCTGAATACAAATGACTGATTTATTTTTTTGTACGCAGACTTCTTATTTTCTGTCCATGGGTATAAGTGTGTGTTCACATGAAGACAAAATTCCCAACATGCAGACTGATAGCAACTTGTTAATTGCAGCCCAACTACCGAATAGGCTATGAAGCCTAGGCTAACACTGATACTAATTTTCAAAGGGTGCCAAAATCTAGTCTGTCTACTTTTAGGTATTCTGATATTTACATGAAGATAAGGGTTCTGTTTTCATTTGTACAAATTTAGTTCATGTAATAGTTTCATGTTCAACAAATACTAATTCACTGTTTGTAATGAAACTTAACAAGAATATGGAAACTAAGTTGAAAAGCGAAATTGAGAGGTGACCCTTTGAATAAAAGGTTGCTTCTCTAATACTAAAATCTGGATTGCACCCTGATCTCAATTGAAACAATGTTGTAAATGAATGTTAAGTTTTAGCTTCCGCACTACGTTTATAACGTAAAAAGTGGAAGGTATTATAATCGTTCAGTCCGTCTGTCTGTCACCTACTTTCATAGCCCAAACTACAAATGCTACAGACAAGTGTGATGCGTCAAAAAATTCAGCGCATCTAAATTAGAAGACATTGAAAATTTCAGAAAATAATTCGAATTTATTCAATTATTTAAAAAACTGCAACATTTAATGCTCATTTAAACAGCATACGAAGCCATTTTTATTAGAATTAAATCACCATTGCCATTCACAACAATCACTCGAGAAACTTTAATTCTTTGAAATAATAAATTTAAATTTATATTTGCGACATCAATCAGTTTGAAATGACATCAAATATATTTCACTAAGAGATTCTTTGTATGTGGATATGAAATATTTTGGTTTTATTAAAGGAGAGGAATGTTACATATTTATTCTTAGAAATATAAATTAATTTTTGCAAACGATTATAATTATTGCATAGTTATCGAAGAAATAATTATTGAATTTTCGAAATAAAATAAATGAAACTAGCCAAATTTAGCGTGTAAATGTTTATAATAGAATTAATATTGTGTTTTACGACTTTTTTCCTGTTGAACACAAAATGTTGTGTGGAAGCGGGCTGAGTGACAGATTCTGTTACAAACCTACTTGTTTTTTCTTTTCTAATAAAGGCCTATCCTATAACTTTATTTTTATAAAAATATTAGGTAATGCAAACTTACTTTAACTATTAGTGTTGTCCAAGAGTTTCACAATTGCAATGAACTGTATTTTGAAGTATATAAAGGCAAGCAACATAAATCTTAAATAACATTAATCCTCTGAGGGAATAGCAAATTAATTGGCTAAAAGTGTAAACTTGTTTTCACTGCATTAGATTTCAATTAATATTTTTAACTAAAAATTTAATTCCAACAATTATATTTCTGTAGTAGATGTCTATAAATGGTTTCTCCATGCTTTAAATTCTGAAAATTAATAAAATTATGTGTGTTGTTGGAAAACCTGACAGACAGGTGACGGGCTTATATATCTGAATCCCTCAAAGGGTTAAAACTCTGCATGTTAGACACGTCTTTTAAAGTATTTTGTGCATCATTCTTAATTATAGCCTAAATTAAATAAAATTTTATTATATAGTTCTTAATAATAATTTTTATTAATAGCTTAAAATAAATTTATTTATATTTAATACATTTTTATCCATACTGAATTTTT
Source organism: Oedothorax gibbosus (assembly GCA_019343175.1). Taxonomy (NCBI): domain Eukaryota; kingdom Metazoa; phylum Arthropoda; class Arachnida; order Araneae; family Linyphiidae; genus Oedothorax; species Oedothorax gibbosus. Next base: position 30,298,874 of record CM033276.1, read on the forward strand.
ATAATTAGGTGTTTTTAATATCAAAAATAAATCATAAAATAAATTCAAAAATAAATCCAATTCTGATTTTTTTTAAACAAATGTTATTTGAAATAAATTTAATTCAAAATTTATGCAGTGAATACACACATATACATTTGCTTATTATAAGGCTGTTCGGAAGGTTAAGCAAATGTGTACCCTCAAAGGGATATCATATACAGTTTTGTTGGCGGTTAAGCGTTTTTTCTTAGAGGGATAGGCATTTTTTCTTAGCAGCGTTTCTTCATAGAGGGACGGTTAAGTTCACTTTCACCTGATTAGATTTAAATATTTGATTCATTTATTAAATATTTGGATATTTTCAGTATTAAAAATTCAGTTGTGTCATCAATGGTTTTTTAAAACCTCTTCATAATTTTTAATTCAATAAAATTGAAAAATTAAGTTAATACATGTAGCAGCAAAATATAAATAACTTGGTGCCAGGTTTTTTATATGCTTGCATCCCCCAGGTAGTAAAGTTGATCAAAAAACAGAATGAATTGTTCGATATTTGGAACAGCTATGATATAGTGGCCAGCCTCGATTTGGCAAATGCGTTGAAAAGCAACAAAAACTCCCAAATGCGGTAAATATTCCACTTCATATAACTTGATAGCTATAGCAACCCCCTACATTAAATTTTCAAGCTTGCCAAGTCGCCAATGAACAGACTGCCTATTATAACAAAGCTGTATCCAATATTTTGTCCTCACCATTTTTAACAAAGCAACATTTTGAAAGTCAGCAGAGAGGGAAACATTAACTAAGAGTAACTCAATGTTTATATAATTAATAAAAAACAAACATTAGACACAATAAATATACAAGATACATTTTAACAGCTATATGGATAGCAACCTTAAGTAAAAGTATTATTAACATTGATCATTAATTTTTTTTAAAGTAGCCATAAACAATCCACTCTTAATATCCGCAAATTTAGATTTATCAGTCTCAGACAAAAGTGCAGTAAGCATAGTTCTGTTGCCACAAGCCTCATGCAATTTCACAAGAATATTGTTCAGCTCTTCAAAAGTACCTTCGGACAAATCTGCAAAAACAAAATGACTAACAACAAAATCATACTCATTTAAATGCTTCAAAGTGGTTTTTAGTACTTTCTTACAGTTGCTCTTGACATACTTCTGCACAGCTTTTGGTAGAGTTTTTGCATCATACTGGTTCAAAGTTTCTTGAGAACCAATCAAACAACACTTTTTAAGATGTTTTCTGAGTCTAGCAAAAAAACTCATACTCGAATCTTCAACAGTTTTTGATGGTTCTTCAGTAGTTTTAACTTCACTGCTATCTTCTTCAAAACAAGCATCTCCATATTGAACCCCATTTTCTAGTTTCAAAAGCACTAATTTCATCGTTGCAACAGCATCTTCGATAGGATCATGTCCTGCTTTGCCTTTGTTCTGTATACGCTCATCCAAGTGTCTAAGTGCAAGACTCTTTAAAGAGTCCTTCTTTCCACGTATGCCACAACTATTAAAGATAAGGCTTGTGTCTATTACATACGGGTGAATCATTTGTAAGGCATGCAAATCAACATTTAGCGACTGGCCACATAAAATCACATCAGGAGGCAGAATGGTCTGTAAATGTTTCTGGACATCACTCAGACGTGTCTCAACATCTAACAACATGGATTCGGTTATGCCACTATATCTTGTTAGATAGTCAACAATATTGTTATGGGGTTTCACGAGAGTGTGATAAACCGTTTCTAGTTTCTCGTCGATGACGGCTATCCTGGTGAGCTCGCTCTTGCCCTTATCAGTGAGGCACATTTCGCAGTCAAGGGCGAATAGAGGCGAGGCGTCGGTCACAGGGTTGTATGCATCTTTGGAGAAGACGTAGTTCTTGCCCTGGGAATGCTGAAACACACTTTGCGGGAAGGGGTAGTTCTCCATAGCCATCTGGATGGGACTCAAAAGCAGGTGCAGTTTCGAGGCTGGTTTAGGGTCCTCCGGGGCGTCGATTTTCACCTCTTTATCTTTAGGGAACATGGTGGAGTAAGTGTTCTTCTCTCTGAGGTGAAAGTCAGTCACCTGGTGCAAATTGCACAGCTGAGAAGCGAAAGAGTCGTTGGACGAGGCTATCTCAACAACATTGTTTTTGAATATAGCTTCAATGTTGGACAGCTTGTCTCTATGTTTGATCACGTCGGATTTAGTGATGCCTTCTACGACCAAAAGAACAGTTTTGGCGACATTTTGGGGCTGTTCAAGTTTCGCCCAACCGACAGGAAACGGCGACTGATGGCCAATTGCAGAACGTAGAAGCAACAAGTAAATGTCCTCGATAAACAATGGATCCACAGTATCTTTGATCGTTTCGGAATTAATCGAAACTTTGGCTTTTAGGCCTGGGGGAGATAGGTAAAAATTGGGCTCTACCTCGGGCTTCTTGATGTAGTTCTTCAATTCGTCTTTTAGGTCCTTGTAGCTTTTCTCTAAAGATTCTTTTTGTTTCTTTTTTGGTTTGGGCACGGGATCCTTATCTTCATGGAAGAGATTGAGCAAGGCTTCGAGTTTCCTTTTCTTAGACTCAAATCGCTGATTTTTCCTAACGTTGAAAGTCTTTAGATTCTCTGAGTTGGCTTCCATGGTGATATTTTAACTGATGTTGTATTATATAATTATTTTTAGGATAAAATACTTGTATTTTGAAGCAAAATCTCCAAAATTCGCAAATTACACGAAGGGAAGACCACGTTCAAAATCAAAACAAGTGCAAACAATTACAGTTGCAGTTAATCTTTAAAAAAAAAGTTAAAAACAATATATTGATTTAATCAATTTAAAAACGGAGGGAAAAGAATGTTGAATGATTCTTAAATATCTGTTTTGATTTTTTATTATTTTAAAATGATATATATGAAAATACATATTTAAAAATAAATTATTAAACAAAAGTTTTGTTTCACTGTAACTCTGTTCACCCACTTACGACATTTGTTTTGTTTCTGTTTAAAATTATGGTGTCCGGAACATGTTTTGAAAAAAAATCGAGTTGATCATGCATTCTTTCTATAGTGCATCCATTTCCTTACGTGTGTTACACAAAATACAATTTTCAAAATGGTTACAAAGCCGCCGTACAACTTTTCTTCACAATTCCGAAGTAAGTTTCTGTATTGCGTGAAGGTTACGAAACTTATTCACAAGGTCCTACTGTATACGATAAGCGATCGTTATAAGAAAATTCAAAAACACTGATCGTAGCTTAAATATAAATTTTACCGGTTAGGTACAAGCCTAATTACATTTCAGTTCCTATATTATGTGGCAAATTCTTACTTACAAATTGAATTCGTATCAAAATGAAATATTTTGAAAATTCTAGCGGTTGGGTCGTTTCCCACGAAAACAAAGAGAGAAAGTAAAGTGTCAAAAAACAAACTTGTAGTCTGTTTTCCTTGATGGAAAGATTGCTGATAACCAGCGCTTAGTAGAAGGATGTTTACAAAATCAGCTAGTTTCATTAATATTTTACTATTTTATTTAATAAAAAAAACAAGTATTAAAATAATTGTATTTTCTCCATTAAAAATAGTATACTGCATTATTTTTCATTTATTATATTCATGACGTTTGATTTTGTTTTTAATTCTTAAACTAGAGAGTCCTTATGATTACAATGCACGCTTGCCTTCCCCTGAACACCTTGTCTGATGATTTCCAAGAAACAACGTGAGAATCACTGTACTAAACCTACTTTGTTTGTGGTTCTGCTGTGAGTAAAATGACAGCTGCTCTCCAAACCCAAGTAGGGTGGGAGGAAAAATGAGAAGAGTGCCCCTCATGACGTTTCCTGGAAAACCACATGAGGGGATAGCGGAAGCAGGCTTGCATTATAATCGTACGCTCTATAGTGGACAGTACCTTGTTTTCCTATTTAGCATAAAATTTAACCTGTTTTTATTCTAGGCTATCATACCTTTTTTGGGTCCTTCATCTAGAATCATCTGCACAGATTCCAAACGTCAATTAGCCCACCTTAACCACCAAGCTGTCCAGGAGACGTCACTAACCTGCCCAATTACCCTCCTCAAAGACCTAACCAAAGTACAGGACAATCCATGCCTAAAGCTAATCACACTTCCGATCGAATATCACAGCATCGAAGCTTATACAAAGACGTCAAACATGCTTCCTCGGTCAATGTTTTTCTACGACGTCAGACTGACAGGATTATCAGATAATTCTCTGCCATTTTCGGGGGTATACTTTTATTCTTTTGAAGGTATTTGTGATAGTTCTATTTACCCGATTAAGAGCCAGAATGTTCTTTGTGATGTCGGAGAGGTTTTGATGGCGGGTAGTTCGAATCTGAAAGAAAATGACACAGGAAGGCCGACTGAAGATCAATTGTTGCATGTCATCAACAGATTAACACATTGTGTGAGTATTTTTTTGCATTTAATTAAACTTACTGGAAATAGATTCCCTTGAACAGCTATGATATAATGGCCAGTCTCGATGTGACGATTTGCGTTATGCTTCCAAGCAACAAAAATGCACAAATATGGAAAACGTTCCATTTCATATTTCATTCAACTCAATATAGGTAATTTAAGGTTGGTATAGCAACCCTGCATTACATTTGCAAGCTCCTCAATAAACAGGCAGTTGTGACAACCTTATCAGAATGGTGGTCCATCTTTTCCAAAGTCATCAGCTTGTTAAGCACAGTTGGTTTAGGTGGCACTAAATTGATATGTTTGCCATCCGGACGCTCTTTTATATGTGCGTTGCTATCCGCCGCACACACAACTTCAGATAACATCCACGCTAGATGATGGGGATTTACTACTGTGTTACTACTAGCATTTATATTCAAACATATATCATAATATATAAGCTAAAGCAACTACATTGAGAGACAGGACCTGTGAAACATAGCCACTCATCCTCAAAGGTGTTACAGGAGGCATTTTTACACACTTGTAATTGGTTTTGTATGCAGTGGCCAGATATAAGCTTAGAGAAAAATCCATTCAGACCAAACATCTTCTCTCTGAAATAACTGCGAACAGATCTACTCTTAAAACCATAACTAGGCTGAGAACCGGACACCACAGGGGTATGAAGATAGATGGAGATGGCAAGAAGATCTATAGAAGCTGTGAACATTGTCCTGATACACAGCTTACGCCTACTCACATCTATGAGTGTCCGGCTATGAGCGCCAGCCTGAGAAAGATTGGAGTACTGCCGACTATGCTAGATCCGTATGGAGACAACATCAAGCAAGTCGTAGAAGAAATTATCAAAATTCACGGACACATATAGAGTTCGACTCTCATGGACACGACAAAAAAACAACAACATTGGTTTTGTATGCCTATGTAACACGCTATAAACCAATTGCTGATGAGTGAAGATGCTTTTGGTAATATTTTGGAGGATGAGTGACAATGTTTGGTGAGGGTTCTCGTCCTGTCCCTCCGTGTATGCCTAGCTTTAGTCTTCACCTTAAGGTACCTTTTGGTGGACACCATACAATATACATATTTTTTAACAACTTCGACAACACTAGTGTGTTATTACAAGTGGGTAGTTTAAGCTACTCAAAATGACACCCATTCAGAGATTTGTATCTAAATTCAATGTTATTTTTTTAAACCATTGAGCTAGAAGAAACATGGAGTGAGGTGTGTTATTCACTGGACATTGCAGCAAACGAGCCGATTCAATAACGAAAGGCGGAGGAATACACAGCACTGCAGCAGAAACGATCCGGGCGGAAAACCTAGAAACTTGCCTATTTCGTTATTGGGTTTATCTTTGCTGGTTCTTAGTTATTGATCCACGTGGTTATTTCTTAAAAAAGTAGGAATTTAAAGTTAAAGAAAGTTGATTTCTTTCAAACTAAAAATGTTAAAATACATTTAGGAGCCCAAATCAATATGATAGAGGGGTCTCATACAAGCATTGCATACAAGTGTAGGGAGAATAGTCCTTTTCTGCCCTGTTCGCCTAAAAGTGTGTGAGTGGTTTTTCGGCTCGCTGGCACTTCACTCCAGTTTCCATTCTAGATCAATATTTAAAACTTGTGATTTTTTCACATTATCTTACAGCAACAGTCCTGGTGGAATGCATATCTTGACACATTATACTATCAACAATTTGTGCAGTACATAATCCATCCTAAACTTTTTGATACTAAAAATATTGTGCAGGGGGTGATGCATGTACTTTAAACATGACCTCATGCTGTATGTTATGTTGTTGCTACCAAGTTTTTTTACGTTCCCACTCAGATGTTGACTTCAATATCACTTAATTAAAAATAATTCATTTTATTTCTTAAAAAAATATAGATTATTTTATTTAAATCTAGCTGATTAGAGTTTAAATTGCTGAGGTTTTTAAATATTTTACTGTGCTATCGTTATTGATCTTATCTTACAAATTTATTTAAATATATTTTTATTTTATGCTTTTTCTAGCTTCTAGGTTTCTTTGAAAAACCCCAGGATTTCAGTATCTATCACAAAAATATTGTATTCCAAAATAACATTAAAGGAGTCACTATAAAGTAAGTTTTATTTTATATATTTGTATAAAATTTTTACCAAATTTGAAATTATTCTATTAACTTATTAATATAGTTAATATTGCTTAAGTAAGTATTAAATTAAACCAGGAAAATCGTTTTACTCCAAAAACGAGATAATATTTTCATGATATTATAACATCTAAATGTTTCACAAAACTTTAAATTCTGTAAACAAACCCTGCTGCACTAGTAAGTTTTCTAGCTTCTTGATTTTTATGGAAAAGACATTTACCTTTAACATCGATAAAACTCCCTTTAATTAACTTCCTACTTCTATAAACTTTGAAGGTGGAAAAATTTCTAATCGTTTTGTCTGTCCCTCAATCTACTTCCACAGCTTATATTACAAATGGCCCTCATTAATTTGATGCATGAAATAAATGCTAATTCATGTACATCATTAATTCAATTTTCATCCCAAAATCCACAATATAAGTTCATTAGCATTTTTTAATATTTATGATATTTTTTATTAACAACCGTGTAGAAATTAATGATTGAGGGTTTTAAATTAAAAAATTTGCAAAGTTAGGAGCAAATTCAAAATTTGATGCGAAATGTAATATGTATTTTTATTCTTTAACTTTCATATAAACTGAGCAGTTTTAGATATTAAGCAAATTGGATATAGGAATTCAATCCATGTTAAGTCTTAATTATAATTAAAGGTTATCTCTTATGAACTTTATTGTATAATGTTAACACCTTTGAAAATTATTTTAACCTTCTGAGGGATAAGCATATTGGCTAAAGTGTAAACTTGTTTTCACAACATTAGATTTAAATTAAAATTTGTAACTGAAAATTTAATTTCTTAAATTTTTTAAGCAATATATTTCTGTAGTAGAGGGTTATAAAAGGCCACTCCATACTAATTTATTTAATTTATTAAAATTAATAAATTATTCAAGCAACATAAATCTTAAATAACATTAATCCTCTGAGGGAATAGCAAATTAATTGGCTGAAGTGTAAACTTGCTTTTACTGTATTAGATTTCAATTAATATTTTTAACTAAAAATTTAATTTCAACAATTATATTTTTGTAGTAGATGGTTATAAATGGTTTCTCCATGCTTTAAATTTTGAAAATTAATAAAATTATTACTTTTTTTAAAATTATGTGTGTCGCTGGAAAACCTGACAGCCAGATGACGGTTTTATACGTCTGTATCCCTCAGAGGGTTAAAAGGCAATTTCTGTCTCAAACTTGTCTGTTTACATCAAAAATTGCAATTTTGCATATTTTTCCTACATTTCATCTGACATACCCAGATGAAACAATGATGATGATGACCCAATTAAATCTCATATTTCTTTCTTACCAGAGGAAGCAGTGCTTATGTCCAAGCTATGTACTTACTAAGATTTTACGGCTATGTGCAATACGCCAAAATCAAGGTGGAGATTCTCAAAATAACCCATCATGTTGAAGACGGGACGGTACGAGTGCGATGGCGTGTTAAGGGTGTGTCGAGGCACAAGGTTCTTCTCAAATTGTGGAAATTAAAGTCGATGAATTGGAAACAGTTTGCACATGAAGAAGCAGAGTAAGTTTATTGTAATGAATTAATTGTGTAATGTAACTGGTAGAAAAGGCGAGATTGGGTGGTAATGCATTGGAATATGATCTATTGGAAAACCTACACAGTTACTCAACAACTCCAATATCCCCTAAGGTATTTACTCAGATGTAAATCCCAAAAATTCAAAAGTAGCAGGAAAATTCGATAATTAGGGGTTTTTGAAAGACATTTAAAAAAAAACTATAAATACTTATTCGACTTATAAAAAACTTAAATACTTCTTATACAAGTTTATATAAATAAACAAATGAAGAGCATAGTCTGAAACAATTTATGCAGAATAAATTAAGTTACACAAAAAAATAATTCAAAAACCCTAAAGTTAACATTTTTATTCAGAATTGAAGGTGTTAATGATATTCACAAGGTCCTCGTTTTAATGTTTAATGCATATTATAGACAACATGATTCATGATGAACATAATGAACCTAATAATATAATTCAGGGTTGCATGGCGACTAAAAGGAGACTATTTGCTACTATTTTCGACCCCTGCGACTATGGCGACTTTTTTAGACAATCAAGCAAGCGACTATTTCGCATTTTGTCAACTAATTTCAAAGATGGGCGACTTTTTCAAATTTTCCGCGCGATCGTTGATTCCTTTATTTTGGATCCCCCCCCCCCCACAAAATAGCCGGAAGGCCACATTTACAATCGCAGATTGCCAAAATCCTTCGGTCAAAAAAATCGCGGAGTTTCGTGATATAGATCGCCGAATATAGAATAGCCTACCAACTTTCGGGACTGTACGATCGACGAATTTCGGATAGTTGGATCGCGGGAGTTTCGGATAGTTTGATCGCGGGAGTATCGGGATAGTTGGATCGCCGGATTTCGGGATAGTTGGATCGCCGGAGTTTCGGGACAGTTGGATCGCCGGAGTTTCGGACAGTTTGGATCGCAGGAGTTTCGGGACAATTGGATCGCCGAGTTTGGGACAGTTGGATCGCCGAGTTCGGGACAGTTGGATCGCCGGAGTTTCGGGACAATTGGATCGCCGGAGTTTCGGGACAGTTGGATCGCCGGAGTTTCGGACAGTTGGATCGCCGGGTTTCGGGACAGTTGGATCGCCGGATTTCGGGACAGTTGGATCGCCGGAGTTTGGGACAGTTGGATCGCCGAGTTTCGGACAGTTGGATCGCCGGAGTTTCTGGACAGTTGAATCGCCGAGTTTCTGGACAGTTGATCGCCGGAGTTTCTGGACAGTGGATCGCCGGAGTTCAGGACAGTTGGATCGCCGGAGTTTCGGGACAGTAGGGTCACTGGAGTTTTGGACAAGTAGGGTCACTGGAGTTTTGGGACAGTAGGGTCACTGAGTTTCAGGGACCGTTAGGGTTCACTGGATTTCGGGACAGTAGGGTCATGACAGTTATCGGGTACAGTAGGGTTACTGGAGTTTCGGGAGACAGTGAGGTCACTGGAGTTTCGGGACAGTAGGGTCACTGCGAGTTTCGGGACAGTATGGGTCACTGGAGTTTTGGGACAGTAGGGTCACTGGAGTTTCGGGACTTTATGTAGTATGAGCACTGGAGTTTCTGGACAAGTAGCGTCTGAGTTTCGGGAAAGTATAAAAGCAAACCGGAGTTTAGGGATACTAGGATCGCCGTGAGTTATCAGGACAGTATGATCGCTGGAAGTTCGGGACAGTAGGATCACCGAAATTTCGGGACAGTTAGATCGCGGGAATTTGGGACAGAAGGCTCACCTCTGGTTTGGGATAGTGATACGTCTAGAACTTGGCGATTAGTCGTGGAAAGTAATATTTACAGGGTATATAAGAATCTATTTTAAATCTGTTGGTTGACCTTGGCAACATCTCAGAGTTTTGTGTCCAAAACGTTAAAATTTTAGTTCTGATTCAAAAAAATATTAAATGTGAATTTTTGAAAGTTATGTAAAAGATATTTAAAAGCAAACTTCACTAACTTTTATGTACATATAGACAAAATACCGGCAAAACTTAAAATAACAACTTATAATAAAAAACTTATAATAAAATTTAATAAATTATATCTAACTGATATAATATTTTCATATTTATAAAAAAAGTGAAAATGTCTATTATTTTTGTTAACTTGTATGTTTTTGTTAACTTGTTTGTTAACTTTTGTGTTTGATGGAGAAAGTAAAAAAAAAACCAACTAAAAATGCAAAAATGCCTTTTTAATTATTAATAATTTAGGTATTCAAGATGAATTAAGACATGATATTTTAACAAACATTTTTTTAAGGGACACGTTCTGAGTTGGCAAGGAAAGCGAATCAACATTTAGGTGTTTACTGTTTAGCAGGGTTCGAAATTTAACAGCGCCTAGTCGCAAATGTCGACCTAATCCTTCAATTTAGACAACAAATAATGTAGTCAAGTTACGGAACTAGGTATCAAACATTATACCAACTTTTATTCATAAGGTTTTCAACAATCTCCGAAATAATCAGCTTGACTTGAAAAAATTAAGTCTTAAGTCTTATGGGATTCCTATTTTTGTAACTTAGTTATCAAACATGCTTCTATAATCGCAAAACTTTAGTGAATCTATATCTCAAACTTAGGCGATCGTAAAATAAAATTTCCTGTGGAATACAGTAACACATAATATTGCAGACAATTTTAAATAAAACTTTTTTCGTAAAATATTTTTTCGTAAAAAATATTTATTCTTAATAATGGTCCTTGATAATATACATTTGCTCCTAATCGCACATATTGCTCCTAACATTTTCTTATTCAAATTCCTAGGCCGCTGCTGGTACCAGTTTAAGTTGATTAAATTTTAACATCAACCGTTTATGAAAATTATCATAATCAAAACTTAAAAAAGTGAACATATTGAACACTTTTCCAATTCAATTCCTTGAATATGTGTTGAATTTCATGCCGAAAAAGTTAAGCAATCAAAGTTAAATAATAAATTTTGCAAAGAGAATTTTTAAATAATAATTATAAGTCTTAAGTTTCGATTTTGCATATAGTATTTAATTTGATGCAACTATTTTTGCTACTATTTTGATAATAATGCGACTATTTTTGCAACTATTTTGGAAATTCCAGGCAACTAAAGCGACTATTTTTTCCCTAAATTTGACTGGGCAACCCTGTATAATTCTGTTTTTAAAGTGTTCTAAAAGTACTTTGAAGACATTAACTGTAACTTTACCTGTAAAGTTTTTAGAGCGACAGTTAGACTGGTATTAAATCTTTTTAAAATCATTAAGATTAATTTGGTAATATTTTTACTTTAAAAAAGCATGGTGACCTTTAGATGCCTGAAATTTTTCTTTGTCTAAATTAAGAACACTTCAATGTTATTTTGAAAATAGCAACTTATCTGCATAACATTGAGAAAATTGTGATGTAAAACACAAATTTGTTTAGCAGAATAAAAATAACTATTATATGTATCTTAATGTACATAAAAAGTAATGTTCCTTGTAACTAACACACCCTTACCAATCAGATTTGTCCTTGCTATTCTTAATCAAAGCGATTAATGAAAATTAATAATTTAAATTTTATAAGCTGAGAATCTTTACTTTGTCGTTTTAGGTGGCTAGACGGCTTTTCTGTATTTAGTGTTGGAACAGATGGTCTAATATACAAGCATGTTTGTGATAAGGTAAGTATTTTACAAGGTTTACTATTATTTATTTTGTTTAAGCAAACAGGATTCTCACAGGTCTTAATATATCCCAAAAATGCCTCAAAACTGTTGAGGTTCCTGGAAATCTATCCATTTTTGCCATAATTCATATAATTTAAATTAAATATGAAAAAAATGGTTTTATAACAATCTAAAATACCTTTATAAAATATAGAAAATAATGTGTTTAAATTATTCTGCTTGTACAGCCATAGTTGATATTAACCATGGTCTGAGACCCCAAAAATTCAAAAACTTAAGAGCATAAACCATGTTAATTATGCATTCATTTATAAGGCAAATATCAACAATATAGAAATTGGCTTATCAAATGTAAACCTTTAATTATTTAACCTCTGGTTCAACCACATTTTCACTTACCCGGTTAACCCTCCATCTCATTTAAGCTGGTTAAGAAGGTGCCTACTGAACTTATCTTAATTTTTAACTTGCATTTTTTTAAACCGGTAAGCAAATATAAAAATTCTCAAATGAAATGCGATTTCTTTTTCAGATGACTCCAAATGACGATACCGTTACGGCAAAAAAAGTCGATCTTAAGTCCCGACTTCTTGGCCTCTTTGAACTTGGGCCTAGAGGACCGGCTGCGGGCAGCTTAAATGCCCTTATGCCCTGCCAGGGGTACTCTAGCACAGGGAAGAAGCTGACGTGACACTGATAACTGTTTAGGTACCATAGCTGAAAATTCCCCATGTGTAGAAAGTGTAAATATTGAAAATTGTCATTTAATTAAGCCAAATTGTTTGAATTATTTAAATTATTTGTTGTGTACTGCCATGCGGTAATATAAATAACGTTATTCCCATTTGTATGGTCGAATTATTTTATTTTTAAATGTCATACATTGTTTACAGTATAAAAATAATCATGGAATTGAGTATAATTTTTTACAAAAATAACACAAACAGCTGATGCAACTATTTTTAAAAATGCACTCAACCCTCTGAGGGATAAGCAAATTGGCTAAAGTGTAAACTTGTTTTGACTGTATGAGATTTAATTAAAAACTTTTAACTGAATATTTAATTTCTTAAATTTAACATTTATGAATTTTAAAAAATTATATGTGTTGCTGGAAAACTTGGCAATCGGGTGACGGGTTAATGTGTCTGTATCCCTCAAAGGGTTAATATTTAAAAATAGGAAATCGCATACATAAATATTGCAATGTATGCTTTTCAGAATTGTAAAGCACTATTTTATATACGATGCTGTGAAGCACAGGTTAGCAACTGTAGTTACAAAAATGTGAATTTCTCTAGTATAAAGTTTTTTTATTGCATATATATGAGACAAGAACAGAATAAACAGGTCAAGGCTTAAGCTACAGTGTGATAATAAACTGCCACTATTATGTGGTAATAAGATATTTGTTTTTGCCATTACCCAAAAATATTAAAAACACTATTATCCTCATGAGACCTAATAGCCCTCATGTAGCTCTAATGCGACATTATATATAGTTAACCTCATTAGACTTTGCATCCATTCACAAGGAAGATTTATGTATCGGTTACTACATCAGAATATTCTAAACCTGATATATTTAAAATTCCTTGCAAAACTATACTTTTAAATGTATATTTGTTTGAAAAATATATTTACATAAAAAATATATGTGCAGGATTTGCTTGGGTCTAATGAGGTTATAAGACTTTTTTAGATATTCAACCTAGCTTTCTCTTTGTGCTTTGAGTAGGTCTCTCAAGTATTCAATAAGTTTATGCAATCCAAAAGTATAATTAGTATCTTCTTCATGAAACGGAAAACAATGAGAAAAATCAATCATCACAACTCTGTACAAATGACAATCTGTCAACTTGGAGCATACATTTCTACAGAGACAACAAACATCACAGAAATCAGGTGTAGCATCTGCTTTGTTCAGACATAAATTATAATCAACATGCGTTGCAGTTTCTGTTGAATTGGAGAAATCAATGTTAATGTGGTTTTCGTCAGACCACGATGACCAAGGTAGAAATGTTCCCTCATAAACAAAAAGTAAGGAACTTCCTATGAACTTGAAGAGGCGCTGACGGGAAAACCAGTCACTTAATTTAACTAGCTTGTGTATAAAGCCACTTAAAATTAACATGTTGATGTGTTTGTTGGTGGTCAAAAAGTGGTTCAAACCTAAAACAAAATATATCAAATTGTATCATAAGACTATAATATTTTTAAAACAGTTATAAACTTGTGTTATCTAAACAATTTCAAATGCAGTTCATATTTGAAGAGCTTAGTGAAAGAATGTGCTATATGACAAAAAGGGGTCTTGAAAAGTAATAAACTTATTTATAGTTAATGCAAAGGGAAAACTTGTTATCTATAAATTAGGGAATAACATGTTCATTGACATACAAATCTTATTTTTTTTTATAAGTGTTGCACAGCCCTTTCTTATTTTCTCTCCCACTAAGCTAATCAGTCAAAGTCTGCATTTAGTTACAGTCCCTGGACAAGTCCCTGCAAGATTTCATGTAAAATATTAATTACCAGGTGATATTGTACCGTTTTATTATTTTAAATTGATTTGTTTTTTATTTTTATATTATCCAATCAATTACCGATTTATTTGACATAAATAAAACAGCATTAATTTAGAAAAGCATAAGTTTATTAAGTTTTAAAGAAAAGTGAAATTTATGTTAGTTAAAGTCAATATTTAGTTGAGCCACCTTTAGCCGCTATCAAAGCTTTAATTCTGCGCGGCATGCTATCAATGCAAGACTGTACTGTCTCCTGCATTTGAGGATGATGATTCCACACATAAATCACCTTATAATAAATAATTAATATAAATTAATCTTAATCATAATTATCTTAAAATAAATACAAATATGTAGTCTACAACAATTCTTTTAAATAAAAATCAATAATATTGTAGTTTAAATATATCATTATTACATAAAAACTCTTAAGAAACATAAAATTACTAATACAGTGTGTCTAATAATTTGTCCAGGGACTGTAGATGCATGCCCATGCATAATTAACCTCATCAACTCATACTGAAATATTTTCCATTAGCATTCAAACAAGTGGTTTTTTTCAACTAAACTTTTATATTCAAATAACTTTACTCAACTGCCATCAACTTAATTGTATTTCCTTTAAATTATATTTCCTTTTGTTGTAAGAACAACAATTAAGACATCCTTAAAATTCATAAATATTCTAAATGTATAAAAAGTTATGTTCACTCTACAGTTTTTTTACTTTTCTCATTTTTATTAACATGTTCGGAGTGTTTTAAAATAGCTATGAACTTATAATTATTATGTATATTCTTATAATTATAAAATTGTTGTGATCTAAAGACAAGTATATTAATATGCTGAAAAAAGGTCAAATAACAACACCCACCAGAAGTAAAAGTGTCAGGTGCCAGTTTTCTCCAGAAACTTTTCTCAATCTTAGGTAAATAATTATTTTCATCATCGTTATACACCTGAAACATAAACGGGAATACAATTAATACAATCATTTGTAAATATTTATATAATATTCAGTATATAAATGGTTACTTAAATCTTTTTCATTTGAAGTACAGCAGAAATAAAATATTAAAAAATTAATAATATTTAATTTGCGTTTGTTAAAACATTTTAATTTTAGAAATACCATTAAAATTTTTTTTCTTTGTTTCATAATTTCCCAAACGTTTTTTCCCCCTCTTGAGTAGGAGTTTAACCACTGAGGATTTTATTTATTTCTTATTCAGTCAACCAAAATGTAATCAAGGCTGCTTGGTTGATTTGGATATTTGGCAGTTATTTTTGAACTTCAAATGACAGGTGTGTAAGTTTGGAAACAAGAAATAGCAGCATGTGCGATGCAAGACACAGGAAAAGGATTTAATGTACATTAAAAACTTGTGAGGTTAAAAATTCAAAAGGATAAACACACTGTATTAAAAACTAGTTTGAAAGATAGATATTAACTAACTCATGGATACAGAAGTATAAACTTACAAAGGGCAGTCAGTTTTTTTAATCTATAATATTATGAAATTTTATAAAAGATATATAAATTTTTTTGAAAATTCAAATCTCATAAAGTGAAAGTAAGTTTACAGTTCGAACAAAAATACCAATTTACTATAACTCGTTTTGCCTACCTTCATGCCTAGGATACGAATTCCTAAAGCTTCACCATATTTAAACTTTGTAGATTGGCTTAGAATTTTATCTTCGTTGGCATCATCATCATATGTTATGCAGCCCATTTTTACATCAAGTACTGAAGGATTCTCAAAATTTTTACTAACATCTTCTAAACATATATATTGGACACCTGTAATTTAATTGCCTATTTTACTACATATTTCTAATGTATATATAATTTGATAATGTCAGTAAATCAAACAAACAGGTTTTTTTTTAAATGTCAGTCAGGAATATGTTTATTTAGAATTTCCGGGTTCTTCAATACAAATATATGAAATTATATATGTAATTGATTTTTTCACATAAAACCACTCAAATAAACAGGAGGCGGTTTAAATTTAGATTTATTTAGCCGTCTAAAGAGCTGAGATGGTTGCCCAGTTGGTATGGTGGTTTTGATGTCCTGAGTACATTCAAACTACATGCTCATTAAATATGTGGGTCCGAAAGTCCTGTAGGGGATCTTGGCACAGTTACCATGGGTGCTGGTTGTTTAGAGAAAAATGCCTCTCCTCTCCAGAGATGTGCCTAAATGAGGAGGTGGGGCCCTCTTAGAGCAGAAGTCACACTTCCACCCTCACAGGTCACAAAGCCTTGTGCCAACAGAAGCTACTGCAATCGTCCTGCCCTCCAGGCTATGTCCTGGAGGCAAAGGGCAACAACAAGAGCTGAGATGATGAAGGCTCTACTGGTGGTGGTAATCTGCTAATATTTTTACTTCTGACGTACACAGATCATGAAGGCATTAGTCACGTTATCAACTATCAAATATTTTGAAAGAGCAAATGTGTTAATGATTACTTACACAACATTTTAAATGTTCTAAATTTCTAAAAATAACTATACTCATCAATTAATCACTATATAGTTAAAAATAAAGCCTAATATATGGGGACTATATTGAGGATGTACATCTATTTAATTCATAGGCTTACAAATTAGGGAAAACTTAAAGAGTTATCAAATGATTAAATCTTATGATTAATTCAATGAGGTTTTAAAGTAGGAAATTTTTCTAATGCAAATTTTTTTTCTCCCAACTTTTCTGACCATAAAAGGCCAGAAGCCCAGAAAAGATGTATAACTATATTGTATACTAACTATATTGATAACTATCAAGATTCTTCTTTTTGCTTCGTCTAAGCTCTTCGAATATACAGCATAATATCTAGTAAAGCACTCCAGTCATTGACAGTTCTGTTTTAAAAATAATGCTTTCTTACCTCTCTTTTGAACCAGGATTTATTTTAATTTCTGGCCATCTCCTTTGGTTCGAATATTTAAGTTCAAACTAAGCCCTTCATGTCTCCTTGTTTGAAGAATTTGAATAACTAATTAAATTACCCCTTGTTCTATATTTTCCAGGGAATACATGTTTAAAGATCTAATCTGTTATCATAGTCCTGATAAACCCTTAATCATTTTTGTAGCCCTATGCCTCACTTTTTCGAGCAAATCTATATTTTTTCTGGGGGAGAATGACCAAAATATGTTTATATTATCATTTACATAACACAAAAAATAATGGTACTATGTTATGACATCCTTTGATGCCGCCTGGTTTTTACAGAATGAATGAAATTTAAATGCAGTATGATACTCAACTAGTAACAAGAACTAATTTAAACTACTTAAAACTAATTTATAAAATCAAAAGTTTAATAGTACATTAGCATTTTCATTTTATGGTTCTTACTTTTTCCTTCAATATTTGTTTCCCAAATTCCATGAAATTCTGGTAAGAAACATCGAAGCTCTTTTATTAAAATATCCGGTTGGTTTGTTTCAAAGACATTTCTGTAAAAGGATAACTCTATGCTAGCTCTGCGATCACCATCAAACATAGGCTTTAGTACATCTCCATTTTTATGCTTCAATACACCTGCGAGAAATTATTTTGTTTTACGTTATTAATACAAATGAAAAGTTTAAGAATTAATGCAACAGATTGGTTTAAAAAACAATACTTTTTCTAGAATAAGTATTTAGTGAAAATGGGTACTACAGATTTGAAAAAATACTCAGAAACCTATTAGAGATAAAAAAATGTTTTTTCATTTCTACTGAGATGATTTTTTTTTATTTCTACTATAATGTTTTGTCTAGATTTTTGAGACATATATCTTACTAATTACAGATTAATTGAATCCCATTTGAACAACAGTTTGGTTTTTATAAAACAAGTAATTCAATCTAATAAACTGGAAGCCATCAGAGTAATGATTTAAAAAAGATTTGCAGCAGATTCGAAATAATAATTAAAAAAATTATATTCCATTTACTAACACTGAATTCATTTAAGTATTCAATTCAATCAACTATAGTGATTCGATTAATTTGTGTCTCACTGTAAATCTAAACGAAACAAGTTTACAGATTGGGTATTTTAATAAATTTGGTTACATTCAATAGAAAAAGAACAAATACATCATAACTTATAGATCTTTCTAATTTAACTGAGTTAAGGGGATGAGGAGTTCTGACAAAACAAGTTTACAGATTGGGTATTTTAATAAATTTCGTTACATTCAATAGAAAAAGAACAAATACATCATAACTTATAGATCTTTCTATTTTAACTGAGTTAAGGGGATGAGGAGTTCTGACAAAACAAGTTTATAGATTAGGTATTTTAATAAATTTGGTTACATTCAATAGAAAAAGAACAAATACATCATAACTTATAGATCTTTCTAATTTAACTGAGTTAAGGGGATGAGGAGTTCTGACAAAACAAGTTTACAGATTGGGTATTTTAATAAATTTGGTTACATTCAATAGAAAAAGAACAAATACATCATACTTATAGATCTTTCAATTTAACTGAGTTAAGGGGATGAGGATTCTGACAAAACAAGTTTAAGATTGGGTATTTGAATAATTTCGTTACATTCAATAGAAAAAGAACAAATACATCATAACTTATAGATCTTTCTATTTTAACTGAGTTAAGGGGATGAGGAGTTCTGACAAAACAAGTTTATAGATTAGGTATTTTAATAAATTTGGTTACATTCAATAGAAAAAGAACAAATACATCGTAACTTATAGATCTTTCTATTTTAACTGAGTTAAGGGGATGAGGAGTTCTGACAAAACAAGTTTATAGATTGGGTATTTTAATAAATTTGGTTACATTCAATTAAAAAAGAAGAAATGTATTAGTTTAAATAGGCCTTTCTAATTGAATTAAGTTAACAATTCTTCAACTTAATAAACAACAACCATGCATTAAATCATACCGATGCCCAGTCTTCCTTGCCCATGCTTGTGACCAGCAGCTTGGTGGGAAAATAGCTCAACACCTTCGGGCAAACTTGAAGAGGATTTCTGTGATTCCATGGTCAATTGATTTTCCTGCTAATAGTCGAGTCCTAAAATGAGAAAAAAAAATCTTTAGAGGTGGCTATGCTTATAAAGCATTTTGTACCAAATCCAAATCGCTGAAGTGAGGCGCCAGTAGAAGCCAACACCAACGCTGAAAAGTTCATTGCTACCTCATGTGGAATGGTAGAGGGAAGCACCACTACCACTCTCTCTCTCATTCAACTCTACTACGCAAGTTCCCTGTTAGAAAACATGATAAAGGGCAGCACTACCGACCGTAAGTGGATCCTTCTAATTTTAGAAGCAGCGAGGATCACTGCATTGGCTTGTCACCCTCAGAGGTATTGATTTGATATGGGAAAATTGGAGGACTTTGTGACTACGACAGACTTTAACATGTGTACACGCTGGGAGTCTTGAGTGCCAATGAGTTGATTTCTAGCTCATTCTTACGGCAGGGCTTGAACTCTCATTGTTAGAGATGCTAGTCCAAACTCTACCAAGCAGATATTTTTTAGAGTGCTACTGACAAGCCTGATTACAACACAAGGGGACCAACAAAAAAAATTGACATAACATTTGTTGGAAGGCAGGTATCTATAGACAATCAACTAAAGCATCTGTATTCTGTATATATAGTAAATAGTCGAATAAAACTTTTGCTTAAAAATATTTGTAGCACTTTTTTATACAAATTGCTTAGTTAATATTAATTATAAGTACCAATTCTTCTAATTTTCAATGTTGCTATACTTAGGTCTGGCCGATCAATAAAAAGGTAAAAGTATAATATACTTTTTCCCCCTTCAGTCATCAAGTTTAACTTTAATCGAAATCGAATTTTCTTTTCGAGATCTTAAAATTAAAAGCGAACAAATAAATCTAAATTAGATAACAAGAAAACAACTTTATCCCTCACAATTTAGTTTTAATGCTGTTTCTTTAGTTTTTATGTGCATCAAAGCAAAAATCCTGATTTTTTAATGTTACGCAACCAAAACGAAACAAAAACAAACTTCCCATTAAACAACGTTCTGGTTTGTAACTACAAATGAAATGTTAAAACTAAAGTAAACTTTTTTTTAATTTATCTATAAAATAATCTTTAACTATTATACATACTTAGTTCTTTTATGTTCTTTGTTAAAACCAAAATACATACGCGTTTGATAAATTTTCGAGTTTTAAGAGACGTTATTTTTCCTACCCCAATCCTCCAAACAAGAAAGTACTTGTACGTACTTAGACTTATCTTCGCAACCGATCGCAAATTGTAATAGTGCAGGAGATCACAAATCGTCCGGTTTTGTCTTTTATAATGCACCAAACAATTAGAAATCATTTTATTATTATCTAATTGTTCTTTGAGATATATTTTAAAGTTTCAAAATGGTAAGTTTTTATTTGTCTAATTTAATATACTTTTTTGGCTTTGTTGCCGTAACATGTAGGTACTGTAAAATAGATGGTTGCTATGGTAATGAAAGTACTTGACGTAAACATATTGAATTGTTTATTTTAAAATACTGTGACATGTATTTTGTAATTTTATATTTTGTTATAAGAATACATTTCTTAGTGATACTGAACGTTTTGTCCCCATTAAAATTTATGTTTACAAATACATTTTGAATAAATCAAAATAAACAAATTTCTCAATAACTTATCAAAACACATAACCTTTGCAATTTATTATTTAATATTTTGGTGTGAATTCCCTTTACAAAAGCACTTCCTTTTCAATTCGGACATAAACTTTTAGTCAAGTAACCATAAAGTTGAATAGAATAGAATAAAGTTTTGTACTGGAAACTTTAAAAAAAAAATCGGTGTTTCTATTAAATTATAAGTGCATTAGTTTGTGTGCTTAGCTCCATTGTTTTTACCAAATTCCCTGTTTATCTTATACATTTATTAAGGTTAAGTTTATTCTAATTCACATTTTTGAAACCGATAATCCTACATTTTCATTACAATGTTTAAAGAGTAAAAGACTTATTGTGTTTATACAAAAACACAAATAGTTATTGAAATTAATAGCTATGACCTATAATAATAATTACTACAGGTTTGCAGTCTTTGCAATATCACCTTTATATTTGAAGCATATTTATTTCATAGATTTCTTTTATCTAGGCTGAAGATCTGGTGTTATCTGACCATCACAGTGAAAAGATTGGAAATTATCTGAAGTTTGCAAAATTCCAAAGAGGAAAGCACATAAGAACCATTGAGCAAACTTTTGATGACATGAAACAATCAAGGTATCAATTAAAAAAAAAACACTTTTTTATTAATTCGTCAAAAAGTAATAGAGTGGCTTCTTTCATTAACATCATGGAATTCATTGCAAAACAGTTATTTTGACAAGCCCACATTCAGGGCCGGATTTAAAGATTTGCTGCCAGTAGGCTACGATTGATTTGCCGTCCCTGTCACAATATTCTCCCCCTTCGGGGAAAGGTAGCTGGTTAGCTACAAAATAGGGTAGTATGTGCTGTTTAAAATAGATACACATATTAGAATACACTTATTGCACACTAAATCGAAAGCGAAATAGGTGAAATTTTTAAACTGTTATACTATTTTTCTTTCAACTTCGAAATCCGGGAGGAGGGGGGTGCAATTGCCATCGCAGCGCCCATGTTTGCTACGAAATATTAGTACTATATATCCGTTTATGGTTTATGCATTAATGTAAATTATTTGTTTTCTTTCTTAAAAATATTCGTATCTTTATAATAATTTTTTATGCCGAATGCCGCTTTATTTGGTCGTAAAATTTGCCGCCCCGAAAAATTCGACGCCCTAAAAAATTTGCAGGTCTAGGCTACAGACTACTCAGCCTATTTAGAAATCCGGCCCTTCCCACATTACCCCTTAAATTTTTTTTTCAAAGTGGAAATAATAAATAACCACAAAGCCACTAAAATATGCATATTAAAAGTTGAAAATTCTTACTAATTATTTTTAAAAGGTGAAAGGTTATTTAATGACGGTATGGGGGTAATTATATGTTTTGTTATGAATGTTTGTAAGCCATTGCTTATAAGTTATTATTAGAAGGTCAAATGTTATATTAAAAAAGTTTTAAGGTTATTACTTATAGGTTAACAAGTTAAAAGGTTATGTTATGAATCGTTTACAGTAAGCTCCCTCTTTGCCGGACTCAGGTTATTCATGTCTCTGCTTAAACAAACTAAATTTTTAATCCTTAAAATGTAAAAAATAGCTAAAATTGACTTGCTTTGCTATTGATCCCCTTATTGGTATTTAGCTGACACGAAAAAAATTGTCAAATTATGTCAAAGTTTCCGATTATTTTGGCTTCAACAAAAAAAGTTACTCTTTTTTAAATTATATGTAACTTGTAACACTTGAATAAATTGATTAAAAAGGGCACATTACTTTAATTAGGTATTTATGTATAAGGCCAATATCATCGATGAATTAATGTGCAATCAACTGTACATCCAAACCTTTACTAATTTCACTTCTCTGTATTAACCAGATTTCGCTTTACCAGCTTGCTCTCGGTCTCATTTAAGCTGATTAAGAGGGTGTTTACTTTATTTACATTTTAGTCTTTAAATATACAGGTTAATGGAAGGGACCTTCACTGCAGACGAAGTCAAAGATATGCTAGACGAGCTGTGTGCTCTGCTCAGGGGTGATCTTGAGCTAGAGCTCATCAACACTGCCCACACAGCCACCTTACTCCTTATCCAGATGTGCTGTCAAGCCCAGCAGTGGCACCTCAAGCTCAATGCAGATATATCGGAACTAGAGAATAGGTAAGTAGTGTCAAAATACAATTAAAAAAAAATTGTGGACTCACTATGCAGTTGCCAGCCGAAGACTAATTGGGCAACAGGTAAATAGAAACTCTATTCGGTAATTGAACTGTGACAAAGCCATATCGACTATTATAAACAGACTTGGGACAAATCACCTAAAGGGAATGAGGATTTCTAAGACCCAGTAGACCTACTCTATACTGATAGAACTGCTGAGGTTGCAAAAGCAGTCTTTGACAACTTTGACATATATTTGCACATTATAATACATGACATCATCACAATAGGTTCATGGGGCAGCAGGGGGATAGGATGTCATGTCATGAAGGATATCTTCATAAGTTCTGCCCTCGGCTTAGCTATTGTATAAATGGACAGTTCTGAATAAAAAAATATAATCCCACCAATAAATAATGCATTGCATGTAGGACTAGTTTTCATTATATCTGTCATGATTCAATGTATTAAAACTGTGCAAGGTGTTTCTGTACAGTTGCATGTGGTACCAACCTTTTTATTTGTTCATGTCAAAATTATGACATTATTAAAAAATTCTGATTTTTTTCAATAGTCTTTATGTAGCTCTAGTGAGATGTTGATTCAACCAAAATCTAAACATTCTGTCAATTGTCTATTATATAAGATAGATCCATTAAGAGGCATCCATGAATTATGTAAGGCAATTTTGACATTATTATCCTCCTAATCTCTCATGCGATTTTCACAGATTCTAGTCTAGAATCATAGGGTTAGGTGTGTTAACTGAGGGGGGGGGGGGGGGCTTTTAATTTAAAATATCACCCACCCCTGAAACAAAAAAAAATCAATTATGTGAGATATTTGACAAGACTCATGTGTTGTTCTTGTATGAAATTAATATAAACTAAACTAAAAAGAGTATATTAAAGAAGAGTGCACAATTTGTCTAATTATTTTTTTGCTTTCACATAGATTTAAAATGACTCTGTTTACTAGGGATCTAATAACTGTATGTAATATGAAAGTTTTTTTAATGCAACATGGTACTTATTAAAACTTGACTTAAAATGCTTACTGTCGACTTAAAATACTGAACTTGGCAGCTCTATGCCAGTATCTTAAAAGACTATACCCATGTCCTGAAACACTTATTCTGTATTACATTACTTTCTTATCTATTTTAATCAATGAATTGTTCAAAAGGACTTCCCTTGATATTCTCATCAGTTCGCCATCAGGATCGATTAGTTATTATAAATCTTATACATTTTTATTATTCACAGAGATTTGTTGGAGAAAGTCAACAAATTTGAAGAAAAGGTAATAAGCAACCATTCCTTAGAGAAAGGCCTAACTGGATCTCCATTGCGATTAAATAAGCTCCTACCTTTAGCTGAAAATGCTGGCGCAACCCAATTACTTCAAGCAGTAAGTGGAAATATTCTGTTTTCTAGTTTTTTTTAAACTTCTCTTTGAACTAATCTAGTTAAGCCAGTTCATTTTTAACTGCCTGAATTTCCATCATACTACATATCTCTAACTATAAAAGCTTTACAAGATAAATTAATCTTCATAATCTTTTGGCTTTTAGATTGTAGTCATGTAACTTGCTAGTAACTATTCCTCATTAGATTACAGTTAAAAATGTTGCAGGTTGGTTGAAGTGTATTTTGGCATGCACTTTATGCCTGACTGATTGCTTCTTGTGTTAGACATTGAAAAGGGCATATCCAAAAGATATACTTTGATTTTGTCCTTCAATACTAGATTCATCGATAAAAAGTTTTAAATCATTGGATTATGGAATACAGTCGAACCTTGTTAACGCGAACTCGAAGGGAGCACCGAAACATTTCGTGTTAACCGAATTTCATGTTAACCGTCAGGAACTTTTTTACATTGAACCAGTGAATATTTTTTAAAAATTAAAATTGAAAAATTATTTTTATTTTATTATGTAATACACTAATAATACAAGCATGCAATCAGTAATTCAATTAATATAGTGGATTTGGAGTAGTACATACTATCGAAAAATTAGGAAATTTGTTAAGGAATAGCAATTAAGAACAGTGCATAGTTACAATCGCTATTTAGACACAATTTAAGCTTTTTTTAAAAAACATTTGTTGTCAATATCATTTAAAAATTTTGTTTTGTTTCTGAAGAAATATATATACTGCTGCTTTCGTTCCTTTTTTAATGTCATATGTTCTTTACCTTTGACCACTGTAGAGAAACGCCAACACTTTCCATGACGTAATGGATCATCCGACACCTGCCGATTAAAATTGATGAATCATGGAAGATCGTGATTTTCTCAGAAGTAAAAGACAATTTATTGTTAGAATGTTCGTTGTGCCGTTTTTTAATGTTTTATTTCATTTGTGATTCGAAACTAAGGAAAAGTCAAATTTAGAATTTTTTTGTTCGGGTTAAGCGGAATTTCGCCTGAAGCGATTGCACATTAAGAGATTTTTTTAGCATTATCTCAAAGCTTTTTAGTCCGGGAAAATGCTTTCATTTCACGTTAAGCAGAATTTCGTGTTAAGTGAGTTCGCGTTAACGAGGTTCAACTGTATTAATAAAAGGGCTTTCTTCATACGTGTACCTTTTCAAATATGTACTCAAATATTATTTTCTTTAGGAAATCGATCGTTTAAATGAAGAAAATAAACGTTTGACTGACAAATTAAAAGAGGTTGAAAAGCAGGTAATTCAAATTAAGATATTTTATGCATTGCTTTTTATTTTTTGAGAAATTTTATACCAGTACATATTTTAAAATATATAGTAATGTTCAAATAAAAGAACATATAGCAAAACAAATCATCTAAATATTTATATGCATAGTCCTGCTAGCCTTATGAACTGTAGGCAAACCATTAACATAATTTTAAAGTATTGAATGAAACTTCTTTAATCATTATCACACTTTATAAAAAAATAATGTTGTTAAAACTCCTCAGCGTAACAGCCCGTTAGTGGGCCAAGGCCTGCTGTGCCCATTTCTCCATATGTGATCAAGGGCTCTGGGGTGCTAGGCATATGTCTGGTTAGTAGGTCAACCTCACACGGAATCCCCAGTGTTTAGTTTCCAAGCATGCTTGCCCAATCCAGGATTCAAACCCCGGACCTGTGGCACGGCAATGCAAATCACTACCACTGCACCACAGGGCCTAAATAATGTTGTTACCAACACAAAAAAGTTCATCTAAATTTTAAATTGACATAATTTATGCATATTAATTCATCTGTTAAAATACCTGTAAAGTTTATTTAAATTCCAAATAAATGTGATGCTGTGAAATAAATATGTATTTTGTTTTAGACAATTGAAATCTTAGAGAAGAAGTCTATGCTAGCTTCTTTGCTTGAAGACACACAGAAAGAGCTAAAAGACATAAAAGAAGGGAAAGTAAGTGGCAGTTTGATAATTTCAGAAAATTGTATGACCGCGATATTTCTGCTATGCTTTAATTTTTTATATAAGTTTTCACCCTCCAGGAGACTATGTGTGGCATACAAGACATTAATTATTAATTTCCTACTCTCACGATTACAATTTGATGCATTTATTTTTAATGATATTTGAAATATTAGTATATTACTTTCTCTGACTTATTTTATTTATTAACTATTTAGATAAGCTTTTATTTATGTTTATTCAAGAATTTCCTTGTTTAGAATAATGAATAAGGAGATTACCCTCTAAATATATTAGTGAAATTTCTGCAATAAAAATAAATGTTCAAATTTTTGCTTTGTATCTTTGGATAACCATGTTTATAGTATCTAAACACTAAAAAAAGAAGTATTTTTTACATTTTGAATATTCTTTTACAAATTTGTATATAAAATCTTCTTGAACAATTTTTTTCTTATTCAACGTTTTGAATGTCTTAAATTCTTATGTAACCATAGTTCTTCCTATTATAGAGGAAAATAATTCTGTCTTAGACTTCAAAACTTCTTATGAAGGGGTTTAAGAATTAAATAGTTAGCATATCCATGCCTGCCAAATTTCACTTATATTGCCTTAAAACATCCTTAATTTTCATAGGCAGAAGATGTAGAGAAGGATTTAAAACATTTAGAAGACGAAATGTATGAAGTTAAAAAAGAACTGGAAGAGGTATGATTATGTGATAATTATTACATTATAATTTTTATTGTGTGTTTTTTTCACTTTTCTTCTATGTCTAATTAAGTTGTTGCAAAAAAATTTTTAGCTATGTTTTGACAAGATATATATTTTGATTTTGGTATGTTTTGGTTGTTGTGTGTCTGTTTTGTATGCATGTTTTTGTTAAACAACTAATTGTTTTTTAAAAAAGTTTTTATCTTTAATTATTTTTATTACAATTCACTTTAAATTTTAAGTTAGTATCATATAAATCATATTTCACATGATTATAATAAAGATAGTAAAAAAGTACACAACTTACTATGTTTCTAAAACTGGTAAATTTTGACAAATATGTTAAAAATTTATTAGGAAAATCATTTTCTTCAGGATTTGGGTTTTGAAAGTTGTATTGTTCATTGTGTGTCTTATAAAATATAAATTACACTGATTTAAAATAAAGCTAACATTGTTTATATGAATAAATCAAATATCAATGTTTAGATTACTATAAAATTGCTTATATATTAGAATTAAATTTTCAGCAAAAATGTCTCCCTTTAAAAATTTTAACTACAAACATTGATACATGATAGTTTATTTGTGTGTGCATAATCTTCATAGTATTTTAATTGCATATACTACTAGCATTTGTTTGGGTACTCCCTCTTTGTCTAAAATTTATTTGCATACAAAAAAATAGTCATCACAGAAAAAAACTATAATCCTTTGCATTTAAAATATAAATCTAGGTACTATACACCATGAATTGTACTATATTTAATTTACTGAAGAAAAAGTTTTTGTGTTATGAATCATTTTAGAGAAAAAAATGTAGACTTAAATTTTGCTATTTTTACTACTCAAAAACATAATACTTTAAATTTTTTAACACTTTATTTTGATCACAAATATAAAAGTAATCTGTTAATAAACGGTTTTTTTTTTAATGAAAGTGCTTCCGATGTATGCAAGCTATTTGACTTGAATTACATATTTATTAGACCATGTGTGCAAGTGCCTATACACAACAGAACTTAGAATGTGATTTGGTGGAAACTAAACAGCAGCTTCTGGAAGTCCAGTCACAGTTACAACTAGCAGAAAAGGTTTGACATTTTTTGTATTGGTTATGCCGTTATTTGTTTTATGTGAAATATTCTCATAATTGCACCCATTTTTATTCACCTACATTGTTATGGTTAATGTTCTTGTGCATGTTAACATATTTCTATGCAATTTTAATGGTGAAAGTTTTTCTCATTTCTGAATAAAGAACGCAATCAATACTCTTAGACTATTTAGAAGTTAAAATGATTAATAAGTAATATTTAATGAAGAGATTAATTAATTGAAGAGCTTAATGGAAGAACATACTATGTGATAATAGGTGAAAACAAGAAAATGAGCTTAAAAATTTTTAGTTTGCATTTAGATCTGTTAAAAATGGTATTTAAACTCCTCGGCGCAACAGCCCATAGTAGGCCATTTCAGCTTTCGTGACCTAGGGCTCTGGGGTGCTAGGCATATGTCTCGGTAAGGTGGTCAGCCTCACACGGAACCCCAGTGTTTAGTTCCCAAGCGTGCTTGGTACCCATTTTATCGACCCACTTAAGGGATGAAAGGATGGGTCAACCTCGCCCAATCCGGGATTCGATCCCCGGACCTGTGGCGTGACAATGCGAAGCACTACCACTGAGCCACTGGGCCTCAAAAATGTACCTCAAATATTATTCGGCATTTTTGCGTAAATTTCCGTGAATGTCGTTGTATACTGTTTTCAAGAATGTTTAGTAAATGTTTCCCATTACAACCGCATAGAGATCTGTTACCAATTAAGCAATGTATTATTTGATACAATTGCTTCATATACTTATGCCCTCATGTAAATCTAGTATGATGATAACTCAACCTAACCCCAAAACCTTTTTGTAGTAAAGTATAGATATTTTTGTATTTTTCAGGAACTAGAGGTGAAACTAAGTGAGACTGGGGCTTTCAAGAACATGAAACAAATCCTGGCCACCAAGAATGAACAGATCAAAGCCCTTAGACAGAAATTAAATAAGTATGGGGATTTATTGTTATTTTAATCAGTCCTTTTTTATTTTGCCTATAAGTTTTGATAATTATAAATGAAATCTGGTCATAACAATAACACGCTATGCAAAGATATATAGTGATAAATAAATATAATAAGCTCAAAAATTGCTATTTATTTTGAATAATCAAGATTCCCACTTGCAAAATACCGTAAAAAGTCCTTAAATTATAAAATGGTTTTAGGGGCCCTGAAATGTCCATTTAATTATCTTCTGAACACCACTAATACCTTTATTTTTTTAAACAGGCCCTAAAAATTTTAAACTCAGCTTCTGTTTGTGTGCGAAATTTCTTTATGAATTTTTTGATTTTATGTGTTAGAAAAATTGGCTAGCTTTAGACAAATATGCAATATATTTTTCCAGCTTCAGCAATCTGTTTTGAACAAAACATTTAAAATTATTAATATTGCTATTTTTTATGAGTTAAAAAGGTACCTTGTATTTTATTGACATATGTTTTATTTTAGGTATGAAGATGATACAACTGAAGATACATAAAGAAACTAAAAGTCCTTGTATATGCAACAAATACTTACCAACTAGCTTTATTTTTGTTTTTGAACACTATTTCATTGCTTATAAACAGCATATGTAGCCCTAGTCATTCTAAAAATGTTTTGAAAATTTTCAAAATATTTTTGATTGCTACTTAAATCTAGTCATATTTATGAAATGTATTTTTGCACAAATTTTGCCTTAATAAAATATATTTTATATTGAAAGTTTCTTTTAGTTTTATTAAAATATGTACTTTGAAATATAGGCAATCTTAAAAATCAAATTTGCAAACCACAGACTTTATTGTACTAATAAAAAAAATTCTGCTGTTGCAATTTTCCTTCTAAATATACTACAAAATATTCTCAAGCTATCAGGAATAAGCTTTTTGGTGAACATGTGTAAATGTGTTTTTACAGCATTTGAGTTGAATCTTCAACTAATTACTTAAAAGATTTTTTTTTTTTTTTACATTTTATTTAGGTAGTAAATGATTTGAAAAACCTCCTCATACTGTAAATTTTTAATTTGAAGAAAATAGATTTCTTATTATAAATTTTATACATTGCCATAAAAAAGTGACTATCAATTAACGGCCTTATATGTCTGCATTTTTCGGGTGGTTAATGCAAAAAGTTTTCCAAATAAGGCTACATGTTTGCCAAAAAGCTTATCCCTCAGAGGGTTGAGAATATTCTGTAGCTGTTTTGAGGAATATCAGAGTAGTAATACTATTTTCTAATTAGGAAATGTTTCCAAATATTGCTTTTACTATTGTTTTAAAATTTTTTTTGATGGTATTTCGTGAATTATAAATATTATGAGTTCAATGTTTTGAGTATCTTGTTATGAACTTTTATTTGCGCAGTAGTCCTTTTTACCTATGTTGACTTTATATTTTTTTATTGCTGAAATGGGAGTTCATTTAGTGAACACGAAATTTTCCTTCCTTGATATTTTTTTCATCCTATCTCCATATTTTAAGTTATATAAGTAGCAAGCAAGAAAACAATCTTCAACAAAGGGTCAAATTTCACCCAAACTAGACCAGTTTCTTAGTAAACAAGTAACATACATATTCTATCCCTCTAAGTTCCAGGAACCAACCTTTCTTTTCAATCCATTCACCTCCTCCCCCAACCCCCCAAACACACACTTCCCAATTTCTGGAAGTCGTGTTTGGTCAAATGGCAGTACTCCTGTTGCAACCTACCTCCTTTCCCCCTCCGGAGTTCAATGAAGCCATTCATCTCACAGTAACCAACCTAACTGTACCTATTCTTTACATACCCCTTGAAAACTGGTTTAGTTTGAATTATCATCGCACTAGAGCTACACGAGGGCTATTGGCGTCGTATTTTAGAACCACAGTCAAGTAACGAGCCGGCACCTGAGTAGGCACCCAACGCAACCGTTAAGGGCGACATCATATGCAGCGTTAGGACTTTGAAGAATATTTAACGTGCACTCCCTCTACACGGGGTATTATTCGTCGGATATTTTTGGCTGCCAGGGGCCGTTTATAGGTCAGCAGTTATTTCGGCGATGCCCGGACCCGAACCTGGGACCTTTCGCATGCTAGGCGAATGCCTAACCGCTTGAAAACTGGACACAAGTGGAACGGTCCAATATCCCGTTATTTAACCTGTACTTTTCAGTCACTCTTTCATTTCTTATGATACATTTTAAACACATTTTGAATGGGAGAAAACAGTCTTGAATAATAATGGACTTCTGCAAAGAGAAAAGCCTTCGCAATTGAAGATGGAGCGAGTCAATCAAAGATATGTAAAGATTTGTCCTTTATTCCAGGTTCGGTCACAGGCATTCCCAATACAGTAACCCCCGGCTATATCGCGCCTCGTATCATGTCTCCCAATTTTCCCGTTTTTTTTCTCAATATGTATTTTTCTTAAAATCGACAGGAGACACATGGTCAAGATAGGCGAGGCTATTTTCTGTACCACGCAGGAAAATTGCAGATTTTATTCAATTTGGAAGCTTCAAATAGTTCTTACGTTAAAACGGCTGCTAAGAGAGTATGTTTATTAGTTAAAGTTAAACTGAACGCAATAGATAAAATTAGAAAGAGTACTACCCATATTTCAGTTGCTAATGAGTTGGGAGTAGGTGGTGCATCAACAGTTAGAAGATGGCTTTTTTTAATAGAAAATGCGTGAAAAATGTATAGTATTATCTGTGCAATAATGTGTAATGTTTATGGCAATTAATAATAATAAGTCCTTTCTAAATTTGTGTTTCTTTTTTTAGAGTAGTTATATTATTTAATATGATTTAGTTTTATCTTTTAAATACATACTGTGCTTTAGTTTAAAAACCTTGTTGAGAGCATAAATACATCAAAAGTATAATATTTATCAAGTTGCTCGTTTGTCGTTATATTGCGTTTTTTTTGCTTGTCTCACAGGAAGCGTGATATAACGAGGGATTGCTGTACCTGCTTACCTATGAACGGTATATGCAGCCGAAAAAGCCCGATGAATAATAACCCTGTGTAGAGGGAGTGCACATTAAATATGCTTCTAAGTTCCAATGCTACATGCGATATCCCCCTTTAAAAGTTGTGTTGGGTGCCTACTCAGATGGCCGTTCGTCACTTGACTGTGTTTCTAAAATTAAGATGCTTGGTGCCAATGGCCCTCCTGTAACTCTAGTGTAATGATAATTCAACTCGACTACCTCAGAAAAACCTTAAAACTCCTTCCAACTAACCTAGAAACTCTGAAAACTCGTAAGTTGGTGCATCTTTTCTTGTCATTCTAACAGGGTTCATATTGGTAAGTTCAGTGTCATAATTCTTTCTTCAAGTTGGACATTGTAGTCATTTTTTACATTAAAAAACATACATTACAAGTATGTAAACATTAAAATATGAATTTAACTATTTACATAAATTAATAAGTTACTTTATTTAATTAAATTGATTGATCAAAATACATCATAATTGACATTCTAGAATTATAATTTGTGCGAATAATTAGTATAGCCCATGATAAGAACAATGTACATAAGTAAGCAATTGTTATCCCTTAAGTACTCATTCATCAATATATTTTAAGCAGATTTTATGCGTTATTTCAGAAGCCAATCTGGGATACAATTTCATGAATTCATTCCAATAACTGGACTTCAAAATCTTATGTGCACGCACAAAAATGTAATTCTGGACTGCAGCTTTCAGATTACCATCTTCGTGGAAATCGGCAAACAAATATGTATCACAGACATTCTCTTCATTTAAAGACATCTTTAGCCAGTTACAGCACCGATCCTTCAGAGGTACAATTTCATATTTGTCGGCAGCTATGTATAGATCTGTAGCTTCATCTTCATTCTTAACTTCAAACTCATTGGAATACATGAATTTCAACATAAGGCCCACAGTGTCCGAATCCAGATCTGTGATTTTAACGACACCTTCCCTCGTTTCGATAGTGTCATTGTTGAACATAGCCGTGAATACCGCAGACCTGGCACAAAGGATGATTTTGTGAACATTGAAAGTCCGAACCGCGGTTCTTATCTTAAAATCACAGAACTTTTCATCGTTGTACAACTGTAAAAGTCCGCGCAGTAGGTCATCATGGACTGTTTGCAGCACCAAAGCTTTCACACATTTCGTCTCAGTTCTCAAGTCCTCGATGTCGGTTTTTTTTATCATGTAGCACTGGATACTTAACTCATCTAGGGGCAAATAAATATCTCTCTGAGCGATTATTTCATCTACTCTCATGAACTTTTGCATGGAAACAGAAGTGGAATGATCGAAGGTTCGGGAGGTAGCTCGTCGAGATACGTCAAAAGCCGAATCTGCTGCTTTTAATGTTATGGTAAAGTCTACAGTGAGTTTTTTCGATTTGTTTGGAATATCACAACGATGTAGGCAAATGTAGATGAAATCTTCATCGAGGTCACAACACTCCTTGCAGTTGATGTCCAAAAACCAATACGAATCAAACGCGACAAAAGTATCAAAAGCCCTAAAATTATTAACTTGCTGCGGGAATTCTGGAGTTTTAAATGTAAAGGTACTTTCGAAGGTATTACAATCAGAAGACATGATACTTAGTAAATAGGAAAGAATTTAATGTATATATATATAATGTGTTTTTTCTCTTTTTTTTGTAACTTGTTGTTGCTTGAAAAGTGTTTTTAACACCTATTTCTTACTTAAATAGGAATGACAACACATCTAATATACGCTTAGTAATATTTAGCCTCCAAACCCAGTCCGTAGATGGCGCAGCTGGCAAATTTGTTACTGTGCACGTGGGGTTTATGAAATGCACATATAAAATAAATAACGCGCCACGTGCTCTGTGTGTTTAGTTTTCGATCTGGTATGTATCTGTATAGTTTTTTTTATAATAAATTTAAAGATAGTAAATAGATTTTAACTATGTTTTCTGGAAAATTGAGGATTTTTTAAAATTTTAATCGAAAATTAGTTAGCTCAATTAACAAATAAGGTTTGAAATTAGCCTGAACTTCTCCCTACTACCCACAGATGGCGTCACCAGCCATGGTCTAGGAGCGGCCAAAATCTCTCTATATCAAAAAAAAAAGTAAGCTTTTTTTTATCTGTACGACGCAATTTTTATAGTACAACTCCAATTTTTTTACTGAATGCCTAAAATAGTCAAAATTTCATGTCCACAAAATATTTTTAAAAAATTCCAATTAGTTTTTTAATTAAAATATAACAAAAAAGCCAAAAAAAGGCGTTTTTTGCCAAAATTCGAAAAAAAAATTTCTTATAAAAATGTCTGAATTTGTAGTATTTTATAGATTGAATATTCATCAACAAATTGACAAAACAGGAAAATAAATTTGACCAGGGCTTTTAAGTTACGGTTTTTAAAAAATCTGTCTATATTAAATTAAAGCAAGACTTTTTGATCTCTACGACATAATTTTCATAGGACAACTCCAATTTTTTTACTGAATGTAAAAAATAGTCTAAATTTCATGTCTGCAAAATATTAAAAAAAATTCCAATTAGTTTTTTAATTAATAAATATTTTTTAAAAAGGCAAAAAAGGCGTTTTTTACCAAAATTTGAAAAGTCCGTCTGTCTGTCCGTCACCCACTTTCACAGAGAGAACCACAAGTCCCACAGACAAGTGGGATACGTCATTTTGAAGCAAAAAATCAGATTGGGCTACATTCCAAAGTTAGAGAGTGCATAAAAAATATGAAAAGTTTCGCTTTTATTTTTAAAGCATTAATTTTACTAATTAGTTATTCTTCGAACTGCAAATTAATTTCACTAATTGATTTTTTTTTTCGAAAAGAAAGTTAATGAAAATGAGAAATTATGGCGACTAATAAAAGTTGTTTTTTAGGAAAACGACCGAGAATGTTCATTTTTCGTATGAAAATCGTGTCCTTTTTTAATGATTCTGTTACAAACCAACTTGTTATTTTTCATCATCAATTTTATTAATTAATCATCAATTTTAATTATTTATCTTCAAACTGTAAATTAATTTAACAAACGATAAATTATATTAATTGAATTTTCGAAAGAAAGTTGAAATGGGAAAGAAAATGGGAAATTATGGCGACTAAAAAAATATTAAGAAAACGACAAAAGAATTATCTTTTTTTTGCATAAAAGTCATGTGCTATTTTCAAAATAATGTAAAGTTAAATGATATTATGATAAGTTTTGCATTCATTTTTACAGCAAAAAAAAAAATCATAATTCTTCGAACTTCAAAGAAATTTTACAAACGATAAAGGCTATTAATTGAATATGCAAAGAAGATTAATGAAAATAGTTAATTTTGGCGTTTAAAATTTAAAATTAGAACTAATCAAAGGCCCAATATATATTACATATTCTCCGTTTCTTTGTTAACTTCACTTGCATCAAATTAATTCGATTTCGATTAAAACATCAAAGTAAGGAGATATTTTACAGATTGAGTGAATTAACACAGATTGCATATTTGAAGTAGGTAAGATTCAATTTTAAGTCTTACAATATAAAAAATTACATTACTATTATCAACAACATTATGATTATTTATCTTCCATTTTTTTGCAAACGATTTTAGAGCTAGAATAGAAAATGAAATATTAATTTTAAGCATATATTATATATTTTTAAAAATTTACATGTATTAAAAAATTAAGTAGTAAAGAGGTGTACCTGATTATTATCACAAAAAATCTGCAGTAGAAATGAATTTATTAAAGCTTCTTAAACATTTAATTTAATATAAAGTTTTTTAAAAAATAGTCAAATTTTTATGTGACACTTTTACTGCCCAAACATTAAGCTGTGAAACTTTTTTTTTTATTCTGTGATTAAAATCTGAAACAAGAACTTTTCAGATTCTTTTTAGAATTCAGATTATTAGTATATTTTTTTTTATCCACACAGAGGGAATTTTCAAGTCAGATTCGTAATAACTTTTAAAAGTAATTTCCAAGTGTTTAAATAGAGGTTCGGATTCGTTTAGTGTATTTTTTTTTCAGATAAGATCGTAGTTGTACGATTTAGAAATGCCAAGGCGTAAAAAGAACGTCAGTCATTCGATGTCACTGTCAGTACTCGATGCAACAACATCCGTTGGAGATCAATCTGGTTCCAAGATCCTACTACAAGAGAATATATCCAAGATAAAAAGGTATGTGTTTTACTGTTTTATATTATTGTTAAATATACATACGTGATGTGTTATGTACAGTGTACGAAAGTGCATTGGTTAGTGAATTTCACTTAACGAATTCCATGAATTGCTGAATCACCGAAAGCTTGATGGATTGCTTATTTTCCGTTATTTTCAGATTGTCATTGTTTCGTGATTGACTGATAATTGAAAAATCACTATTTTTGTTATGCTGCTATTGAATTTAAAACATCATTGATCTTCGACGTTTTACGGATTGTGGATGTTCAATTATTTTCAGATCGTCGTTGTTCCGTGACTTTTAATGATAGTTAAGTTATCACTATTTCTGTTATCCAATTTACAGAATACAGATTATTGATATTCGGCGATTTACCGATTGTGAATGTGCCGCTATTTTCAGAAATGTCGTTGGTCCCTGATTTACTATGATTTAGTTGAGTTATTAAAATTTTTGCTTTTCAGTCAATCATTATAGATCATTAATCTTCACTCTTCAGTCTTCGGCGATTTACCGAATGTGGATGTTCCATGGTTTGCCGGTCCGGTTATGGGGTATTCGGAAGGATTTGCTCCTCGCCGATTATCCAAAAATATCGAATCCCTGTGATTTACCGCTATTTTTGAGTTTCCGATTGATCATTAAATCTCGGCGATTTTTTTCCGACAGTTTAGGCGATTTACTGACTATCGATATGACTTGTCAGTGTCGATTTTCCGTGGATATAACGGATCGGTTTTTTTTTTTTTTTTTGGGGGGGGGAGGGTTTGAAAGTAGTTTTAAGCCTCAGTAATTTGACATTCTATGTCATATCCAACTACCAATGTTCTGAACCACGACAGCTCTTTAAATAGCATTAAAAGTTAAATTAAAAGCTATCTTAGAATACTATGGTTTGACTAGGTTTTTTACTATGAGTAGAATTAAAAAATCATTTCGGTGGCTTAACTCTTTCGATCAACACTTCGATTTTTCACTGCTGATCAGGCCTCAAAGCATCAGAACTAGAGATTCGATAATGCTATGCTTATGAATATTACTCGGCAATGAAAGTGTTATGGATTTTCAATGTTCCACGGATTGCCGATCATCGAGCTTCCGCAGGCAATTCAAGTGTTATCAAGTTTCGGTAAATGCAGAAAGCATTTCACTTAGTATCTTATCAATAACCAATGTCTGGAAATGATTACAGAATCCAAGCAAAATCTAAGAAAGTTTGGAAATCATAATGTTACCATTAAAGACGAATGGCAAGAAAATTTGCCTAGCGAAAATGAGCATTCGGTTAAGTTTATCTAAATAAACAAGATATTAGACCAATAAAGACTATAGCACTGAAAGAGTTTTTCGTATAGCTTAAAATAAAGTAGTATAAAGTTTATTTCTTTTTATATCAAAATAATAATTTTAATTGTATAAAGATATTTTTTTAAGGAAATTTATCCAGAAATTGATATACAGTCGAACTTCCTTAACACGAAATTTCGCTTAATATGAACTGAAAGCATTTCCCCGAACAATAAAGCTTTGAGATAATGCTAAAAAAAATCTTCTAACGCGAAATCGCTTTAATCCGAACAAAAAATACAGGTTTCGACTTTTTTCCCCGAGTAATTCAAAGTTTCGAATAACAAATGAAACAAAACATAAAAAAAAGCGGCAACGAACATTCTAAAAACAAATTTGTCTTCTACTTCTGGTTCTGAGAAAATCACGAGATCTTCCATAATTCATCAATTTTAATCCAATGAATGATTCGTCAAGTGTAGGATGATCCATTACGTTATGAAAAGCATAGGTGTTTCTCTAGAAGTCAAAGGTGAAGAACATATGAAATTACAGTTGGTTCGCATTCATTTAAACTTAATGATTTTCATTCAAAATGAATCGAAAGCAACATTATTTCTTTAGAAACAATTTTTTAAAAATGATATTGACGACAAATGTTATTACAAAAGCGGAAATTGTGTTTAAAGATGTAAAAAGCACCATTTTAATTATTTTGAAAAATCGGGATAAAATTGAAGAGGCCTTTGCAGTAAACCAATTTGAACCAGCAAGAAAAAAATAATTATATAGTATATACTACGCTAAATGAAGTATATTAATTTAATTACTAATTGTATGCTTGTATTATTAGTGTATTACATTTTAAAATAAGAATATTTTTTTATGTTAATTTTTTAAAACTATTTACTGGTTCAATGTAAAAAAAAAATCCTCACGGTTAACGTGAAATTCAGTTAACACGAAATGTTTCGGTGTTCCCTTCGAGTTCGTGTTAACGGGGTCCGACTGTTCTTAATATATCCAAATTTTGTAGCTCTCCATCAATTATTCAAAACATAAATATGTAGATATTATAGTTCAATATAGATTATAAGAATAAGTTAAATCAGAAAACATATATAGATTTGAGAAAGAAAAAACTGTAAGGTTTTGTGAAAAGAACCCAACCTTTTTGCTTTTTGGCTTTCTAGTATCACCTAAAATATTGATAATAACGTTAGACTTTTCCTCTAAAATTTTTCTGTGGATAATTCCGCAAGGGGGCAACAACCAAGGATTCGATAAATGGCATTCTTATGACAGATTACGCCGCAACAAAGCTCGACTCAGCGAAAGTGTTAAAGGACAGTGAAAACCTTAAAATATTTTTTAATACTTTTTTTCAGAACTGAACCAGTGGGAGCTCGAAGCTGCACAGTTGTTTTAAAAAACATAAAGGAAAACCAATTATTACAAAAACCTACTACAGTTGACGGGGCTGAAAATATCAAACCGTCTCAGAAATGCAACTATACTGATGGGGATAAAAAGATCTTCATAAATGAAACAATGCAAGGATTGCGGACAGTTGACGAAGATAAAAATCAAGGTCAAACTATAAAAAATTTAGAAACATTTACAATAGTTGATAAAAACAATACAAGAAAGGTGTTCGATGGGGGAATTCCACGAAAATCTCAACCCGGAGACGAAGGCAAAATTCTCATCTCAAACAAGATATTTCGTAATTGCGACACAGCTGCTGAAGCTAATGGCAAAGAGAATGAATTAGCACAAGAATGTCAATCAGATGACAGATATAAAATTCGTAGAACGATGATCCATAGGTTACAGAAAATCATCAATCCAACAATAGATGCTGAAAATGCCAAAGACAATGAAATACCTCAAGAATGTCAATCAACTGACGGAGACAAAAGTCAAGGTATGATGACCGAATTGCTGCGGAATTGTAACAATTCGGCAGTTGATACTCTAAAGAATGAAATGCCGCAAGAATCCATGTCGGTTGACGAAGATGGAAAAAACGAAGCGACTCCCAAAAACGAATGTGTTCGAGAACATTCGAGAAGTACTCTTCGGTACAGAGGTTCGAGCACGCGAGGAAATTTTAGGAAGGAAGCTGACCACGACTACTGTGCTTTGTTCGACGATTATTATTCATCAGATGAAGAATACATGCCGGATATAGATTTAGATTTCTTCAGTAAAAATAAATTGAAGTATGAGGAGGACGGTGATTGGTCACCACCGAACAAGAAAAGTGGAAAGCGCAAGAGAGCCAAGAAAAGTTTAACCACCAGCAATAAAAGTAGAATCAAACATGGAAAATCAGACGATAACCATAAAGATGGTGTAGAACATTCGAATATTTTATTGGATAATTCTTTAAAAAGTAGCAATGATGCAGCTGGAACCCAGAACAATAAGCCAGAATGCGGCCCTAAACAGAACATGAGTATTAATCTTGAGAAGAAAAAGAAAGCACAACACCTAACAAATAAAAGTAGATTGGTTCATTCAAATACATTTGATTTTAAAACTTCAATTCAGCCATCTTTGCCGCATCCTACTGCCATCGAAACAATGTCCATTTGTTCCTCTAAACCACTCCTGCAACTGCCTACCATTGAAACAAAGTCGGACAATTCTGTCAAACCGTCGACATTACAGGCACATAAACTTGGACCAATTCAAGAAACCGGAGAAGAGGTTCAAGACGACGACGATTGCTCAATTTGTTTCATCGGTGAAAGGAAGACCAACCTTGAAGCAACACTGCCAAATACTTTATTACATAAATACGTCCTGCACTGCAAGAATTACCAGCGCTTTAATGCAGAGGTAGATTCGGCTTGTATGTACTGTAGTAATTTCCTCGACTTAGATGCCATTAAAATTTTTGCTGTGGCTGATTTACTTGGCGATCCAAAGACGTATGTGGAAAGAGGTATACAGCATGCTGAAGCGGAGTTTGAAAGATTAAAGAACTCTGTTGGAAATCTATCAGATGAAAAGCAATTTAAACTGAAAATGGTTGAAATGAAGGTCAACATTTTGAAGAAAGCAAAGGATTTATTGTTAGAATTCGGATCGTTCGAATATTACGTAACTCAATCATATGTCAGGATTTTATAATCTGTAGTTTATATTTGCTTTCCCTTCTATGACACAGAATAAATTTTAGTTACTAATATTAACTGAAAGAATCAGAACTTTTACCAGAAAAAGGAGAAAAAAAACCTTGTATCTCTTGGAGGAAAGTTTTATATGTGTTATTTTTTATTCATGTCCTTTTATTTTCATTCAAACTTATGTTAAACATTAACATACATCTTGTGTAAATATCATGTAATAAAACTATAATAAACTTGATCTTCTTCAACTTTGTAATTGTTTTTTTGTCTAAAAAACTATGACTAATTTAAATATTATTTGGAAAGCCAAATTATCATACACTTTATATTAGGCAAAAAAAACTAAACAAAACCGAAATAGCCTCATAATTTTTATAATAAAGAATAGAAAAATGAGACAACGGCATTATTGTTATACATATTTGATAGGAATGAGGTTTCTATATAGGTACTTCATAAGTAATATAAAATTTAGCGCTATATTTATAGTGTGAAATTACTTATAAACAAAAAAAAATTGCCAAATGTTTTTTTTTGGTATAAGTATAATGACAAAAAAACTAGGAACTAGTTAAATGATTTGCAAAAGAATTGCATATGTTATGAATATTAAAATGAATTAATAAAAAAATTCTTAATTAATATGCATTAAATTACCGAAAGAAAAACATTTATTTAAAAAAATACATGTTTATTTTTAAAGGTGTGAACAATTTAAGTAGGGCAAAGGGAATCCAGTAATAGAAAATAACTTCCAATATCTAATGATTTTAATTGTATTTAACAGCACTAAAATATTTAATAAACATTAGTTCATCTACAATAGGGTACTTGACTGCATCGCCAAAATACCTTCCAATATTATTTAAATTATAGTTGAAAGTCAAAAATAACAAATGCATATAATTTTTTTGCGAAATAAATCTTTAAATCATTAAAAAAAATCATTTTAAAAAGGCATTTTTTCACGTGATCATCACGTGATCACAAACACAACGGTTTAGCTGACGTCACTAGTAACTATAAACAAACCGGCGTGATGTTTTTTGTTTTCTGATTAAACTTGATTTAATCTAATTTACTCTTGAAATAATAAATATTGAGATAATGTAAGGCTTTTTACAGAAGCGGATATTTCAAATTTGCCTAAATTCGATTCCAATGTGGTGTTTCAAAGTTTGTTTATAGTCACTAGTGACATCACAGATACCACGTGACAGCCAGGAAGCGTTTTCGGGAGTGATTTTTCGTCCTAATTTTAAAATTCATTTTTCTGCCTTTTTATGGGGTATTTGAAAAAAAGAAAAAATACGGGTCTAATATTTTTGGCATAAGAATATTTTAAGCCAATAAAAAATTTTTAGTCAAGTACCCTATTATTGATACTCAATCAAAATAAATGCCATTAAAACGACTCAACCCAAAAAACTAGCAATAAAGTACAATAATTAAAAGTACAAATAAAAAAATCTTTAAAGAACAATGCCGTGGGCAGGTAAACTGCAGTAACCGCAACAAGGAGATGTACCATTTTTGATCTTAAATAAAAAAAATTGCAGTATTTTTTTCTTAATTTTTAGAGTAATTGAGTGCTTGCAACAATGGTCCAAGTCATTATGGAAGTTACTGCAGTTTACCTGCCCACGGCAGACTGGATGTTTGCTCTTTGTCTTAAGGGAAATGGGCGCACTGGACCCCGGGTCTCCAAACTCAAGTGCCTCAGTGTCAAGTGCCTCCAATGGCGAAAAAACTATTTTCTCTGCCACATTTCTCCGGCTGTATTGAATATTTTTCCAAACTTTTTTTTTAAATAATAAATGTAGATAACTTACAGGTCTCTAACTTCCCACCTTTTGAAATTGCTTCGAATTTTTTGTGTAAAATTATTTATTGAAAATTTAAAAAAAAATTCGAACCAATTTCAAAAAGGGGGAAGGACCTGTAAGTCAGCTACATTTATCACATAAAAAAATCCGCTTATAAAAATATTCAATACAGCCGGAGAAATGTGGCAGAGAAAATATTTTTTACGCCATAGGATTAAC
This sequence comes from Oedothorax gibbosus, assembly GCA_019343175.1. Lineage (NCBI taxonomy): Eukaryota > Metazoa > Arthropoda > Arachnida > Araneae > Linyphiidae > Oedothorax > Oedothorax gibbosus. Next base: position 30,341,863 of record CM033276.1, read on the forward strand.
ACTGAGGGAGGCACTTTGCTTTGGAGACCCCCGGGCCAACGCGCCCATTCCCCCTTAAGTACCATTAACGACCTTTATAAGTAAAAACAAACAAGAAATTTTATGTATAACAGTAACAAAATAATACATTTCTTACTTAAAGTAAAAAATATCACAATTCGTATCGATACAAAATTTCACAACAATGTTTCTAAAAATACAGACTAACTATGATCAACTAGCTATAAAATTTTTCTGGTTTTAACAAAGTACTAAGTAAAGTGAAACTGTATCATAGTTAAACAAGAAGTATACAATTGGACGGATTTTCAAGCAATAATCTTATGATATGATAAAACCAATATTACTGCACAGCTTTGCTTTATTGTCGACTTTTTGCACTTAAAAGCCCAAAGCAGGTTTATTAGAATGCGTCTCAAAATGTGAATTTGCATAGATAATATAAAGCATTTTTAACATTTTATACAACAAATATCAAACTGAAAATCAACAAACCCTTGTAACTTTGATGTAACATATTAACAAGTATTTTTTATAATCACCCCATTTTTGATTAAAAAAGTTTACTTACCCATCTGCATAATATTAAAAGGAGATCAGGGTACCAACAAGAACCACCAAGAAAGGTCCTTACCTTTTGTGACTTATCATATGCTGTTTACGTAATGTAAACTATATGGAAGCTCATAAAAGAAGAAAATATTAAAAGTTAATACATTTCATTGTGATTTAAATATATTAACTCCCAAATATTGTTTTATTTTAAAATTAATTTAATCAGTCTGGTACATACTGCTTAAAAACAGATTCATTTTTTATAAGCATCTATTGCCAGCGTAGAATTTGAAATCCATAAACACTTTGGTAAAGGGCCATATATCAATACTTACATAAATGAGCAGACCAATAAATAAAAACCAATTATTTACAGAGTTTGTTCTGGAAAACAAGGCAAGTCATTGTTCCAAACTTTCATAGGTAGCTCAGCAGGGCCTGATCTAGGATAATATGGACTATGCAACAGTGTGCAGGTAAATTGCAAAGCAGTATCCACAACAATTGAATTGACCATTTTTGTCCTAATATGATCATTTTAGTATACTTTCTATATATTTAGTTATTAAGTGCGTAAATCATGGTTCAAATCATTGAAGATACAGCAGATTACCTGTCCACAGCAGTATGGGGCCTTCCTTACAGACACTTCAGCACATAATTGCCTGTATGATGAAGCCAGTTGACCAATATAATCATTTTCTACTATACTATAAGCTTTCCAATAACATCCATCAGTCAATGTTGAAATAAAATTGAAGTTAAAACTAATAGTTTGCCTCAAAAGTACAAATTTACTGTAACTTTTGCAGGAGCTCACAAAATGCAGCATAACTCAAATTGAAACTAGGAGTATGTCCCAAAATTCCCAACACTTGTGATGATAATAAGGCACTGTAATCTGGTTTACCCTCTATTTCAGTCCCTTAATTTTTTTTTCAAAGAGGTACGGGCTGAAATAGTTTTGATCCCAGAAGCTCTTGCATGCTAGCCCAATACTAATCCATCTGCGATTTAGTAATTTCTCGATTTGGAGGAGTATTATTAGGTATTTGTACTGATCATCAGAGTACTCCACTTCCAGTAAATCGGAGGAGGAACGATTGATATGATGATACCTGAAGTGAGCCTCTGCCTTTGAATCTCTCAAGATTTTTTGCCCGCTTTGAATTTCTGGACTTTGCTATGGTTGCAAGAAGGTTGTCAGATGTCCAACCTTAGATGCGCCATGTCCAATGTCTCTACTGAACAAGTACAGGGTGGCCCAGTTTTGATCCTGAGACCTCTTGCATGCTAGGCCAATACTAAATAGCCTGCGACAAATTACTCAGTCATAAGGGCTAATATTGGGTATTTATGCTGACCCCCACATGTATGAGTGCCTGCATGATGGAGCCAGCTAATAAGGATAATCATTACATTTTTTACTATACTATCAGCTTCCCATTAACATCCATCAGTCAATGTCCGAATCAAATTCAAGGTAAAAATAAAGCTATGCTCCAGAATCACGAATTTACAGTAATTTTGTGGGAGATCACAAAATTTTGCTTCTGAAACTTGGGTTAGGTTAGATTGAATTATCATTTCACTAGAGCTACACGGGGGCAATTGGCAACAGACGTTGTCATTTATAGCCACTGTCAAGTGACAAACCGGCACCTGAGTAGGCACCCAAGGCAACTCTTAAAGGTGATATTGTGTGCGGCATTGGGATTTTGGAGCATATTTAACATGCACTCTCTCTCTATATGGGATACGATTCAGACTTTTGGATGCATAGCCTGGTTGACAGTTATTTTTAAACTTGGAGTAGCCCCAATTCCCTAAACCTAGGATGATAATGAGGCACTGTAACCATTCTTTCAGTCCTCATCAAAAGTCTTGTTTACTACACAGGAATGGTGAGGGCGTAGTGGCACAGTGGGCAAGCAGATCGTGTGAGCATCTCCTGCTTGAATGCAGAATGCCTGCACTGCAGACAGGTCCACTGCAGGGAGGTGTTGAGGATGGGACGCCCAGAGGCCACACAGATGGGAAAGTTGAGGTTGCAGCCTGGGCATGATGTGTACCTGGAAAAAAAGTAGTTGGGAATAGGAATGAGTTGGAGTTGAATTATCGCCGCACTAGAGGCTACACGAGGGCCATTTTCCAGTCAAGTGAGGTAACATGAATAAGCACCCAACACAACTTTTGTAGTTGTTGTTGACATGTGCCTTCAGGGCATGGCCTGGAAGGCAGAAGGGGGGGCAGTTGCTCTCATTGGAACAAGGCTTTGAGAACCCATGAGGGTTGGAAGTCTGACTTCTGCTCCACCTCCTCAATTTTGGCATGTCTCTGGAGAGGAGGGACAATGCTCTTCAGACAACCTGCACCCATGGTACTTCGCTATGACCGCCCACAGGACTTTCGGACCCATAGATTTAACGAGTATGTTCTCTGCATGTACTCAGGACAACACAAATATCCATGCCTTATCTGGGATTCAAACCACTTGCATGAACACAACTTTTAAACGTGCCCTCGTACGCGTCGTTGGGACTTTGGAGTTGTTATTTGATGTGCACTACCTCTACAAGGGGTATTATTCAGACTTTTGGCTTCACAGGCCATTTAGTTATTTCGGAAATGCAAGGGCCTGAACCGGGGACCTTTCAGATGCAAGGCAAGCACCTTTCCGACTGGTCTCCCAAACCCCTGACAAAGGGAATGAGGCCTAGAGAGGTACAAATACATTACTTAAAGCAAGCCAATAATTAATGCAATTTTAAAATCCTATGACGTCACATCTTCAAAAGAAATATTTCAAAATAAGATGGTTAGAAGGGAAGTTAAAAGGGAGTTGCAGGTGGAAATTAAATGTCAATTACTTAATTTCTAGTTTTTAATTTTTTCCAACTATAAAAAGGAAAGTGGGCAAAAAATGCACAATTGCACTTTATAAAATTAATTCTATTTTATTAGTTTAGTTAGCTAAATTAGTCTATTTCTGGAAAGTTTTGAATGAATTATAGCATTTTAAATTTTAAGACCTCAAATATATTTTGTCAGGTTAGTACTGGTCTTAATGCACGGCCAACATAAACTGCACATGAAAGTGTCTGTCAAACTACATACTACTACTACATACTACAAACTACATAAGATGTTCTTGAACATTTTTGCACATTGTTTTTTCATAAACCTTTTATTTGTTTGAATTTCTATTTATTACCACACTTCAGTATTTTAAAAAGAAACTATAAATAAAGAACGACACAGCTATGTAATAACTCACCAATCAGGTATTGAATCAGCACAACCTCTACAATGGACAATGTTACTCCTGCTGTCTTTTGGTGGATGCCTAGAACAAAAAAAGAATCATAATTTACATGAAACCATAATATCTGCTCTTTTAAGCAACCAAAACATATTGCAAACAAAGCTTGTTTCAGGTGACATATTTCCTTCCTGGGCTTCCTTTAATTTGTGCTCTGTTTGCACAAGACATTTTTAAAGTATGGCAATTTATTTTCCAAATGCACAATTTCGCAGAATCATGAAATCTTAAAATATGATAATGTCATTTAAAATAAAAGTTACATGAACGTAATTAATTATTTTTAAATAGGAGTAACTTTTTTCATAAAATGCAAGTTTTTTAAAGGAAAATTTTTTGATTTTAGATACATTTTTTAAAACAAATAAAACCAACAGTAAAACACTGTATTAAATGATATTGAGTGCTCTACTAAAGGTTATAATGACGTACTTGACAAAAATTTCAGCAGCCAGGCTTTGGTATTTCGATTTGTCCTCAGCCGAGAGAGATTCCAAGGACTCGAGTCGCATTAAGGCAGACGAACAAGTGGCAAAAGCACGATTAGCACAGCTGGATAAGGCTGCAAAAGGAGAAAAGCAACAAAAAAAAACTAGAAATAGAAATAAGAGTAAATCAAGTTAATATTGGGTTTTAATTTAAATATTTTCCAAGGACTGTTTTACTTTATAAGGATGTATTATCTAAATTAATAAAAGACTTAATGAAATATTAGTAAAGTACTCAAGATTTTTTTTAAGAATGAAAGTATTTGTTTTTATTTAACTTTTGCATTAAGTTTATATCATAGTTGCTTAAAAATTCATTAGATTAACTATACAATATGACATTGAAAAAAAATATTTTGGCACAATTTATACAAGAAAGTTTTGAAAGGGAAGGTTTAGTATTCTAAAACCTAACATTCTCTAAATTACAACTAAGATATATAAGAGCCGACTACTTCATGGCGACTTTTGTTGATAATTGTATATTAAATTGGACAAAATCGCCAATGAAGGAGTTGGCCCCTATATCTAAGTTATACTTTAGAGAATACGAGTTTTGCAATTACAAATTCATATGTTCTTCATTTACAAATGAAGAGCTTTTTATACTAAATTAAAAGTTTATCTTTTTTTTTAGGGGCTTCTAAAATAAATAATAATTTGGGAGTTTTTACCCTGTAAAGAAAGGATGATAACAATTCCTTACCAAGAAGAGAATAGATATCTTCCAAATTAAGAATATCTTCATAGTCACGTAAATGCAAAGCAGTCTTCATTGCAGCATCCATATAACCTATGAAGTACATTCAATACACATAAAAAATGAGACAGTATAAAAAATTCTTAGTGAATCATTCATCCGCAAAGGGTGACCTAGAGGTTAGTCAGTACAAGTGTTCTGCCGTGGGCAGGTAAACTGCAGTAATCGCAACAATGAATTGTACCATTTTTATTCTGAAATATTTTTTTTCTAGTATGTTTTCTTAAAGGTTAGGATAATTGAGTGTTTGCAACAATGGTCAAGTCATTATGGAAGTTACTGCAGTTTACCTGCCCACGGAAGTGTTAACTCATGTATCTCCAATGAATACAACATAAACATTGTGTATCCAAACACAATCCTTACTAGAAGTGATTAATTATGTATATGAAGCATTTAAGGAAACATTGCATAGATCCCTGAGGCCACTATCAAGAAAATACCTTTGCCACTAAGATAAAGATTAGTTGCCTGAAGGATACAGATGTATAACCCGATTTAACAACTGTCAGTTTTTCCAACAGCACATACATTAACCTATTAATCCAACAGCACATACATTAACCTATTAACGACTTATTTGTGAACACCAATAACACCTTCTTTAAAGAATAACAATGTTAAAATTTAAGTTTTTTAAATTAGTTTTTCATGCAACTTAATTTGTCCAACATAAATTGTTCAGTGCTATGGTCTTTATTTATCTAATATTTTGTTCATTTTGATAAACCTAGACCAATTTAGCTTTTCACATGGAAAATAAGTTAATGAATTAATTTTTTTTCATTTTAAGTATTGGGTAGTGTTTAAAAACCATTTAAATTTACCACTGAAATATAATTTAAAAAAATTTATGTGTTTGAAAATTTAAATTTTAAAAGTCATGCTGGATACAAGTTTCCACTTTTGGGTATATCAATATTGTTTATCTGTCTACGGGTTAATGGGCTATGTTTTTAATCCAAAAAAGAATCAAAAATAGGAGGCCTTCCGAATAACCTTTTTCTTACTGAGATTTTCATCAGCTGTTACTTGCTTTTTTTTTCCTGTCTCATTTATTGATTATATTTTCACATTTCAAAACTTCTCAACTAAATGTGGTCATCAATTTTCAATTAAAAAAAAATCAAATTAAAAAAATAGTCATTTTATTTTGAGTGATTAATGAAGAAAAAAATAAGAAAGAAAACCGTTAAATGGTTAAATAGCCAGCTTAGGTTAATGCTAATTCTATCTAATTGAAGGATGATGGGTTAGGGTTAGGTTAAATTATTGCCACTAGAATAGGCACCCAACCCAACCTTTAAGGGCAACATCGTATGCACCGTCAAGACTTTGGAACATTTGCACTCTCTCAACACAGAGTATTATTTATCGTACTTTTTAGCTGCACACTGTTTATACGTCTAACTGGACTTTTTTTTAGGTTAAGTCACAACTTAAAAAAAGCTTTTTAGATAAAAAAAAAATAAAACAGGTAACATTATTAAGTTGCAGTAAGTATACATCAACTATTCCACTAAACTTATTTTCATTTGTGTAAAAAGTTGCAGAGATCATCACTTTTTAACACTTCCATTAACACTACACAAAAGTTAATTTTGCATGGAGTTAACCTTAACGAAAAGCAATTACCTTGATACAAGTGCTTCTGCGCCAGCATAAAGAAGTGGTATGCCTTTGCACCCCTCCATGGGTCGTCAATGAGGCGAGGCGCCACATTCTGAAGTGCAACCTCTTCTTCCAAGGTGATCCCAAGGTCAGTGATCTGATTAATCAGTAAGAAAACACAACAGTATACTTTAGGTGTGACCCTTTCTGAATGTAATATGTAAAGCAATTGTTAGTATTTGAATTTAATACAAACAATATTTAAGTTCAGTGGTAAATCCAATACAGCAACAAAATAAATATTTTAGATTAAAAATTGATGCAATTTCTAAATCAGATTGCTATTTAAATGACATTTAGTACAATTGACTCAGTTAAAAAAAACAAGAAAATATCTCTAAGTTCCATTAAGATTTCCTGAAGCATATTTTTTTCGGAAAGAGCAAGAACAGGGATTGTTTTAAGTCCCCTACAATATGGTTGCATTGAGACAATTTAAAGCAGAGTTTAATTTTCAAACTCTTAAGCTCTTTTAATTTAAAAAAAAAAAAGGTTTGTAACAGAAACTGCGACTTTTATGAAGAAAAATAAAAAATTGTATGAAAAACTGTTTTGCCTAATGAATCAGTTTTAATAATCCAAACAATAGTGACAAGATGATACGATAGTCAATTATCTGTGCAACTGTTACAATCATAAAATTATACGTTAATTTCAGTCTTTAGTTCTAGCAATAAACTGCAAGGTTTTCAGACTGACAAACATTACATTTCAGTTCTTTAAAATAAACAAAGGATGCATTTTTGGTTGTCACAAATTAAAGAAAACTACTGTTTATGAAAAGGACTAAAACTTAGTATTTTAAAATTGAATTCGGCAACATTACATTCGGCAAACATTACAAACTACCAGCGCAAAAGTGTGTAACATACCTTAGTACTAGATTTAGTAGTCAAAGTACTAATTAGTTTTAAAATAATAAAAGTTCTGATGTTAACTTACATCATTTCTATCAAAATTTGAAACCTTTCTATTTGATTTATACTCCTCCACAAGAATTGCAATCAAGACATAAATCTTTCTCAATAACAAGGGATCTTTATTCTTTTCTGGCAAATCTTTGATAAACTAGGTAGGAAAAAACTTCATAAATTTGAGATAAAATGCACACAAATAACTAAAAATAATTACACACTTTGGTGGATGATGAAATTTTATATACATCAAAAATAAATAATACATGAATATTGTCCATTTAAATAAAAAAATACTATTTAAAAACCAGATTTTTGTCCTTAGCTTGTTAATGCTGACTCTTTCAATATCATTAACACCGACATTTCCCAATCAAAATGTCTACCGATTATGAATTTCATTCGTCTTATATATTGTTAATTTAAATAAACTTCAGCAGAAAGCTAATTTCATGTGCAAATTTTCTAGCCGATAGTTGTAAATGGTTCAAAATACTTATTGCATCAGACCAGCTAATCATCAATGTCCAAACTTCTATTTTTAATCTATTTGGATATTAAAAGTTCATGATTACTATTGCTAAAATTAAGAAAAAACAATTTGGCAATAAAGGCGCTCATCATAATAAATGTGATGAAAAAATATTTAAAAGCATTTTACTTATTTTTGGCTTTTTCTCAATATCATAAATTACATATGTAAAATTTACGTCTAAACTACTACCATAACAATTTACTAGTTGTCAAACAAATGCAACTAATACTAGAGCAATGAAGTTTTTCACTACTCCTGACTAATTTTTATAGATTACCATTTGCATTGTGAACATTCATAATTCAAATCATTAAATATTTTAAAGCAGTATTTTACCTTATACAGCATGAGGGCAGCATGCAAAAACTTGCATGCCTTCTTGTACAGCTCTACCACAGTAAATATGGACTTTTCCTGTTTCAAGTGGCCTGCATACTGGCCTAATAGGGAGTCCACATCTTTGATGTCGTACTTCTGGGCCAAACTGATGGCCATCTTCCATTGGTTAAGAGTGGTGCAACATTCTATGGCAGCATTCACCTTGTTACACTAAAAATGGTTTAAAAGAAAATAATTTTTTGTTTGTTCAATGGATCAATAAACAAATACATAATTTTACATAAATTAGCATTATATATGCACTGATTGAAGTTTTTCTTCTGATGAAATATGAAGATTAAAAGGTTTAAAAAAAGTATTAATAGAGAGCACTTTAAAACCATTTCAAACATAACATTTTACTGTAATTAGTATGAAAAAGTAACAATAATTATATTAAAGCAATTGTTTATTATTAGTATTTTTCTCAATTTGAGAAGACTTAAATGTATAATAGAGTATTTTAAAAAAATTAAATCCTTATCATAATCGTTTCAATTGCAGCAATCATGTATAAAGTTTTTTTGTAAAGAAATTTTTTTTAAAAATAGTACTAAAGAGTAAAATTTTTAATATTTGTTATCACTTCTTCTTAAATAATTGTATGGATTTTATTTTGTAGTGAGTTTGCAATAAATTATAAAACGATCAGTTTAAGGCGATGTATATTACATTATAAAATTTAATAAAATTTGAGTGCTTTTTTTATACCTTAACATAAGAAGATACAGCTTGCTCGCACATACCCACAGATGCAAACATTGAACCAAGTTCCTATAATTGAATATAAATTTTATTATGTTTACTTAAAACTTCTAATTTCAAACATAATCAAAAATTAAAATATCACCAGATCAGGGATACTAATAAAAAAAATTTTAATAATCAAAGATTTTATTTTCTGTAGACTTATAGGATATTTCAGAAACATTAACATTTAAGAATAATGCAATATTTTTTTCAAATTAAAAAAACACAGTTTAACAAAAAAAATTCTAAAATATTCAAATTAAACTATACTTATACAATACATACTGAGAGTAACTTGTGGTTTTCAGGTAAATCCCTAAGCAGCTTTTCTAATCCTGAATAATCTTCCAGCATGTAATAGCATTCTGCAATCCTTTCTTCGTTATGGGCTTTTTCATAGTAGTTAACGGCTTCAGACCTTAGGTAATAAGATATTTTAAAATAAAGAAAAATATGATTACAGTGCAATTTGTGAAAAGCCTAAATTAACAGGGATATATAAGCAGTAAGCTATACGCTACTAAACTGCTACATAATGACAAATAAGCCAAGCATGTTATTCAAAATATCACAGGCTTGGTTAAGTGTGTAGATACAAAGATAAGATGTTTAAAATGAATAATTTCCTTTTAAATTTATAATTAATCAATAGACTTAGTCAAAGATCCATTTTAATCCAAAGAAATAACAAAATACTCCAGATCTGTCGTGTTGGAAAAAACAGTTACCACCTTACCCTATTTTTCACATGCCCCCATGCATGTCAGACAATAGATGTTTACGACCCCCAGAATTAAAAATATAAAATCATTCTTGTATTTGCAGAACTAAGTGATGTTTTTGTTGTGTCTGAATTGCAAGAGCTTAACAAGCCTTCACTGAAACTTTTAAATTTTGTTATACACTAAATGCTATTTTTAATAAAAATTGTGTGACAGTTTTTAAAAATATAATTGTGCAATCTTTAAACAAACAGGAAAGAACTCCGAGACCATATACTGAAACAGTGTTTGCATTTAAAACTTTCAGTACAATTAAGGGGCTTTTCAGGGTCGCACAAGTTTGTTTTAGGACATCCAAAGCACAAAGTTAGATAATGTCCTTTATTTTTTTTATTAGCTTTTATATCCCACATGTTGGCTACATAAAAAAAAATCGTTTTAGGTAGAATTAGACTAAGGTCTTTTAAGGCTCAAATGGTGCATGAAGCCAAGAGCAAGCATTCTATCCCTTCTGGTCAAGTGTGGTATCCAGGGCCGGATTTAAAGATTTGCCGCCTGTAGGCTACGAAACGCCTGATTTGAAATAACAAATTCATTTCTGTTTATGGTGTTTTTCCTACTCCCCCTTCCGTTGTAAGATATCCCAGATATAGTTTTCTTGACTATTTTTTTCTGTCTATCTATTAGTATCATCTATGTACCTTTACATTCTAAACCGAAAGCGAAAAAATTGGCGAATTATTTTAAACTGTTCTACTATTTTTATTCAACTTCCAAATCCGGGAGGGAAAGGGTGCAATTGCCTTCACAGCGGCTATGTTTGCTACTAAATATTAGTACTATATATACGTTTACAGTTTATGCATAAATGTAAATTATTTGTTTCTTTCTTTAAAATATTAGTATCTTTATAATAAGTTTTTATGCCGAATGCCGCTTTAATTGGTCGTAAAATTTGCCGCCCCAAAAAATTCGCCGCTCTAGGCTAAAGCCTACTTAGTCTATTTAGAAATCCGGCCCTGGTGGTACCTCTAGCGCTATCCCATCTTAGCCACCTGAAACAATTTCTTTCTTTTATAACCATCTGTCGGCAGGTTAGTCTGGGTCTGACCAAGGCATACAGTGTTTGTCCTACCCACTGCCATCTCCTTTTTCTTATTATTGTGGATGTAGATTTACTATTGGATTTCTCATATAATTCGTTATTTCTCATATAATTAATATAACAAATTTGTTATTTTGTTTGGCCAGTATATTTTAAATATTAATTTGAGGCATTGTGTATGAAAAATATCAAGTATGTTTTCTTGTTGTCTGGTGAGCTTCTATGTTTCCTTAAGGCAGAGCAGAACTGCTTTTACCATAGTGTTAACAATCTGAATCTTAAGTTTCAAATTAATGCCTCTCGACCTCCCGATTAGGTAGAACTAGAGTCATGTTTAAATTCTTCTCTAAAGAATGCAAAAAAAAAAAAGAACTTTGAATTTTGGGGCCATTTTTGTAAAAGTTATGTCCTTTTTATTTTAGAGGTAATTTAGAATAATTTGAAAGAGTGCAAGTCCTGTGAGATAACGAAAAGTAGTCTCACCACTGCTGCCTGTCAAAGTAGTAGTCTGCGACTCCGTTCCACGCCTCTTCCATTTCGGCCACTTCCAACAGCTCCCCTTTTAAGAGTTCAAAAACGCGGAACCAGTCACCTAGAAGCCGATGCAGATCAATAGCAGACACACTGGGAAAAAGAAAGGTTTTACAAAAGTTAATTTGTGATATCAAATACGTAAATGATTGTTAAAGTGATTGAGAATTCAGAGAATGGGTACACACTTTATTGCTTTGCTAAAGGCTCTTAACGAAATAAAATGAACATATGAACCTCGTACATAAACTAGGGGTGTGTAACACTACATGACTATCAATTACCGCTCAACAAATGAATCCACACATTTAAAGCTATTTCTATATCCTAATTCAATAACTTTAATTTCAATAACTTTAAAATGTATGAAGTTATATGGCAGCTATTATTTGCCCATGCACGATTTTCTCAATTACCTTATCAGGACATCGGTCAGGTACTGCAAGTTCATTTGCCAAATTTGAAGTCTGTTGCTCTTTTAGTTTGAGCCCTACAGTGTTTTCAGACAGACAGACCGATGTTCAAAACCCACTTTTTTGGACTCGGCACCCTCTAACACATGTAGAAAAGGCAAAATCACCATTTCAGATTTTCAACCCCATCACGATACTTTCTTTACCTTATATTTTATATTAAGTAATTAAAAGTAAAAAAACATATGCCTTGGTGACATTTTCTGGAAGAACTTTAATTTAGAGTAATCAACCTTTAACATATTGTTACGTTAGTTACTTGCAGAGTAATGCATAGAACTATTAACTTACATTCTGTCTGTTGCTAAATACATTCTGTCCACTTCTTCATAGTTCTTAAAATAGGCCTGAACTTCTGCCTTTTTCACAGTTTCATTCTACAAAAGTAATCCTAGTTTATATTGATTCAATATTGAACAAATTTTGAAATCTAATGGCTAAGTTTACAATGAATTAATTATTCACACACGAGTGGTACTTTTTTCGGTTTCGGCCACAACATACATGAAAAATGAATTGTAAAAACTTAAAGTTAATGTTTTTGTTCGGAAATGAAGGTGTCAATGATATTCACAAAGTTGTTGTTAATGGGGTAAATAAGCTTATGAATTAAACATTATGATGATCATTAAGATTTAAGGTAAAAAGTATGTAATCAGGCAAAAAATATTTTTCCAAGTCATACTACATTATTTATTTTTGAGCAGATATTGTCCTGAAAAGAAATTTGTTTAACACAGCTTTAAATTACAATTGTTAAAAATATAATATATAATAACTTACATTAATGTCCAAAATACTTTTGACAAATTGTATTCCTTTGTAGTCTTGACAACGCACAAATGCTGCTTCAGCTGTTGCAAAATCTAATTTTAGCAGTGCTCCTTCAGCCAATAATCTCCTATAATAAAACAATACAAGTTAAAAATAATTTTTATTACCAGAAATCATAACCAATGACATGTAATTATGCTAAGTTGGTTTTTTTCAGCCTTAGTTCCAAAGCAGAATGCAAACAAATCTAGACAGTTTCTAGGAAATTTAAACAACCACATACAACTAAGTTTTAGGCTAACAAACATGAAACTAATTTTTTTGAGTAAATAAAAGGAAATACCATTATTTGACTTTTGAAATCAGACCCTAGTGTTAACCTTTAATCAATGTATGTATAAAATAATAAATGTATAAAGTATGCATAAAAATATGAGAAAAAAGTTTAGAAAATATCAAAAATTTTAAATAAAATAGTAAACGAATTATGGTTTAAATTGAATACATAACAAAAAAATATATCGATATAAGTATTTCTTTTGATTAGCATTTTATTACACACAAAATTTAAAAACAACAACTTGGAAATTTAACAGAAAAATAAAAATAAAATAAGCAGCATACCAATAATAGTTCAATTATGCTAACATTATTAAAATAAAGTATACGTATTTAATCTTTTTTATTCTGAGAATATATTGATAGTTCAAAGCAAAATTTCAACTAAAAAAAAAAGGTACCAGAGACGAGGATGGGGATTTTCTTCAATGAAAGTAGCAGCGTCTTTAAGTCCGACATTGCTGATCAAGTTTCTGGTATCTCTGAGAGACTGCAAGAAAATATAAAATAAATAAAACACAAAAAATTGATTTAGGCACAAAATAATGCTTACTTCAGAGATATTGTGTAAGTATAAATGATAAATTTACTTCACAAGAACAGTTTGCCATGTAATAAAAATGAGGCAATACAAATGAGGTGTTAGCAAGACTCAATTATTATTTTACCAGTGGAAGAATACCTTCTATATTGATTTAATGGAAGATATTCAATTATTTGTATTATTAATCAGTTTAATGTATTCAATGAACAACAGAGCTCGAAATAAATTTTTTGAAATATGCACATTTTACACTTTTACATGCGATAAACAAATTCTTATGCCTTAAAACTACTTTGATAGAAACTAATATAGTTGACATATTAACTACAATAGTTTTAATGAAACTGCACTGTAAAAAATTTCTATAGAATTATAGCTCATTTTGCAGTTACTTTTTACATCAAAGTGCTGTGATGTTTGTTTTAGAGCAAATTAATATTTTCATCATGTACAGAGTCACATGAACAACTTACTCCAATGGCATTTAAACAGAGAAGATGGGTGCATCCAATCACTGCCAGTTAAACAAACGTTTTTGTCAGCACCAGACATTATCCAGTTTACATCATATGAAATTCACAGCACAGGTTGATGGCAGCACTTTTACCACCACACTGTGATGGAAAGTTAGACCTATTTTTCTTGTAGTGTGCATTTTGATTTACAGAAATATAGTTGTAAAAGCTTCAGGACATTTACTTTACATACAATTGGCAAAAACTTAAATAAGTTTGCAAAGCTAATCCTAATTAGTATTAAACTTAGTGGACAAGTGTGATAGTTATGATTGGACAATTATACTTCTAATAAACTACATTACAGTACATACTTAAAGGAAAAATATTAGCTTACTTTGACATCATTCTTGAAAAAATAACTGTCTTCTGGGTCATCAGGATTCTGCATTAAGTCATTTAAGAGTACAGCCTTCACTTCTAAATCTCGGAATTCACACATGTAACCCAAGCAGGACATTGGCTCCTGGAAATAAAAGTTTGAAATACAGATAAAATACAAACCTAAAACTATTGAAATATACAAGACATTAAAAAATTGAAAAAAAAGAAACATAAGAAGTTTACATTAGTTTGGTTAAATAAATGTAGCTCTGTGAGAAATTACAGTTCATCTACTTTACATTAGTTACCCATTACTTTACATTAGTTAACCATTATCCTTGTATGTCCACTATAGGGAATATGTACTTTCAGTATACTATAGTAAATAAAGGATTGTGCTGAACTGTCAGGCAATGAACCTACACAAACATACAATTTCTCAAGATTTCAAAATAAACATATTTAAGATCTTAAAAAGGGTTATGAATCATTGGTCTGTGAAAAGATTTAAACAGACAATAAAAGAACATTCAGTTTTAAGAGCTCATTTTTAATTTCAAAAATGGGACTTGATCCACAATTAAACTGCACTAGAAGAAATGCAGAGAAATATAGTATAGTAAAAAATTATAAATATATTAAAATTATAGATTTTTTGCAATTACCAAGCATAACAACTACAGCTGTAGATATGTTTGTTAGATATAAAAAGGTATAAAAGAAAAGGATTATCAGTGGAATAGTATTTTAGCTATCACACTATGTTTAAAAGTACTTATTTTTATAAAGTAATTATACTTAATAATTTTTTTATTTATAACTTTTCAAAATAAATTAACCTTCAAAGAGGCAGTTTGACATTATTTAAAGAAAGAATGATATTTTTGTATGTCTTACCTCAGGTTCTGTTCCTCTATAAATGTACATCCTCATTTTGTCCATAATAGCACACATTTGGCCTTCATCCTAAATACACAAAATCTGTATTTTAATAATGTACTTTACCAATTAAACCAAAGGAAAATCCTAAATCTGTCCCTTTAGTAAAGGATACAAGGTTTCCGTTCCCACTCAAAACTTTCAGCAAAATTTAGGGGTTTTAATAAATTATAAAATCCAGTTTATTTTGGGATTAGAGAAGTATTTTGCCCACTTGTTTTAACGAATACAAAGAAAAACGAAAGTTAAACTTGGGAGTTTAAAAACTTTGAATTTTTTTTTCATCTTCTGTAGTATAAAGGAAATTAAAAGGCTTTTAAGGTGGGGGGAAGGTTAAGGTGAGAGGTATAATGGAGAAAGCTAAATAATTAGGCAACAGTATGGGATTTTTCAAACCTTCCAGCTTTTTTTGGCCATGGTTTAAATAGTAGCAACAACCAGTATACAGCAAAATATTTAGCTACAGCTAAAACCTAAATAACTTTTTGTTAAAATTTTAATTTATTATAAAACACTAGATTAAGTTCTAATACAACATTAAGAATTTTTACTCACTGATGCCCATTGTATATCCCATGCACACTTCCTGTCAAAGGGCAAAGGTTTGGACAAAACCGGCGAAACATTCTTCGATTTATTACTTCTAAACCCAGAGCCTCTTTCTGCAAACCTCTTTGGGCCTTTCTCGCCAAGTCCTGCCAAAGAGTCCGCCAACTCCTTTCGGTGTTGCCACTTGTTTGGATGATGTGCAGTGTTGCCATCATCCCCGTTATCCAGAATTCCACCATTGGACTCTGATGCTATCCTGGAGGAAATGGCTAAGCTGCCGGGCTCATTGGCTGGACAATAAAAAAAATACAAATTTAGTATTTTGCAATTGAATTGTTGTTGTATTAGAGGAATTTAAAGGCAAATCCTATATTCCTTTCCAAGCGTTGAAAGCACTTTTTCTCCTTCCCAATTGTGTGGTTTTTCAAGAAACTGCATGAGCGTTGCTGTTTTAAATTTACCTTGGCTGTTAGGTTAGTCTGCAATTCCTTACCAAACTCAAGTACAGTGGGGGAAAACAAAAATAACCTTGCTCACAGTTTCTTGGAAAACCATACGAGGGAGTAGGGAAAGAATGTGCTTTCAAATCTTGTGTTTCGACCTGCAGGAGTATAGTATTGGAGAAATTGTGTTTCAATATTGAGCTTCCAATGAGGAAGGTCATAGGAACTACAAAATCAAAAGTACGATTCCTGTTATTTAACTGTTTGTTGTTTCTATTCATCCAATATTAAAAAGAAAGAATAACTTCCTGCTCTTTTGAAGTATTTTTATAACTTAACAGGAACATTCAGATCTTAGTTTGGTTCTTTATAAATTGAAGTTGTACCAGAGCTCACTGAAAGAACTCATTTAAAATCATTAGGGTTGGAGCAATTAAATTTTTATTTATGTCCACTGACTAAAGATAAAATTCATTTTTATAAGTGGGTATTATTTAAAAATACAATAATGTATTTTAGAACAAGTTGCTAGCAAACAGTTTATTGTAATTAATAGTCCACTCTAAACTTTCTTTTTAAATGCAAATTGCCTTAAAAATTAACAACTTAAAAAGTTTTTTTAAGACCTCCAAAATAGGGCTTGACTCTTTTGGTACATCCTTTTTTATACAATTAATAAATCTGCGGCTTCGATATCAACATTTAGGAAAAGCTTAAGGGGGGCAATACATGTAAAAATCGATTTTTTTTTATTTCATAAATAGCTAAAATAACATCTTAAAAATATGCCTGCAAATTTTTAAAATGAAATTCGCATTATTTATTGATTAAAAACTCATTTAAATGCTTCATCTCAACTAAGCGCTTGAGGGCTTTGTCAAAACTTTAAGCACGTTTATCTCAAAACTATTTTTTTTAAATTGGTGGCAAGATAACTCAAAAAGTTCTCAATTGATCCTTATGAAATTTGGTATACGTCTTCTCTATAGTCTTATCTTCTAGTTAAACCTCAAAATTGGGTGTTTTAATGGGGGTACTTTAGGTTTTTTTTTTACCCAAAAACCTTTGAAAAAAGGGTAAAAAAAAATCGAACTTTTTTTTCTGAGGCGTGCCAATTTACAATTTTTCAACGTTCTTGTATTTTTATTGGTTTAACTAGAAGATGTAAGTTTTATGAACACTTTCAAATAAAAAATTTTGATTTCAGATCACTGTAGCAGATGCTAGAACGCCCGCCGATTGATATTTTTAGGAGATCTCAGGAGATGAGTTACTATGGCGGAAATTTTGAAAAAACTAAAACAAAAAAATCTGATTTTTGTATTTTAATGTATAATGTATAAGCATACTGAATTTTAAAACGATTCATGTATTTCTTCTCTTTTTATAACGTCTCTGAAAAGCGATCAAAATTCATGTGGTTACATGTATCGCCCCCCTTAAATGTTCTACTTGATAATAGAAAAGTTAGTTTTAAGAAAAAACTATAAAATAAAGTTGTGCAGTGAATTCTACAAAGGTCCACATATGTGTACCTCTGAGGCAAAGAGGTTAAAAGCATAATTAAAATTTAAAAAAAATAATAATAATAAATGTTTCAATAAAAAAAACCTATATTAAAATTTAATAAATTTATATAATTATCATAAACAAATTTAAGCAAATCTAATATAGTACCTTTTGGGAACTGTGAATCAAAATCAGACCTGGATTTGATACTATGCCTAGGATTGTTTTTGGTTGCGCTAAATTTTTGTGGGGTTCTGTTGAATTCAGAAACAGAGTGAAATGTGATTTCACCATAGATGTTAATGCATGCCAATACACTGCAATAAAATCAAAAGTTTAATTTAACTTCACATGTTCAATAACATAACAAAAATTGACTTTAAAAAATGTACTGAATTAGTAAAATATAAATTATACAATTTAATTTTGATTATATATAGTTTAATTTATAGCATTTTAATGAAACTTTATACAATGATATAGGATATTTTTTATAACATCTGTTTCACACATGTCAAATATTTTATTAATATATTATAAGATATATTTCATTACTAACGAAATTGCAAATTCTTATTTAAGTTACAGTAATAGTTTGTAATTTATTTTTGCAATTTTTCAAAAAAAATCAACTGCAACTTTTAAAAAATTGCATTTGAACTAGAATGAGATTTTTTTAATACAAGTTGTAGCACTGCAAATTTGCATGAAATTTCTACAAACTTTTTAATTTTAAGTTACAGAGTTTGCTTGGACAGTTAATTTTTTTTAAATAAAAAATGTTCCAGTTTTCACATTAATTTTGAAAATTACTTACCAACAGAATAAAATGTTTAGAAATATAACAGTGCTGAAAATGTACTTACTCTGAAAGTGAGTTTATAGCAATCTTAGAAGGCATGCCATTGTGAGAGTTCTGAATGATTTGGTACAGACTCACATGAGGCAGATTGTAGATGTAGAATCGACCAAGGATATCTCCCTGTTAACAAAGCAAATCTTCCATTGAGCAGAACAGGGGATAAATTTGAAAAGTATTGTTAACTATTTGTCTGTGGTTGTGAAAGACATTATGGAGATTAAGGCACCTCTACTATGAGCATTTTGTATCAATCACAAATCTCTGAGTGGTTGGAGAGCCCACTCTCTTCATACCTTGCATGCGAAAGGTCCCTGGTTCGGGTAAAGGCATCGCTTAAATACTGCCGACCTATAGACGGTTTGACGAATAGAACTTCTTTCACTTCATTTCTACCTTATTCAGCATGGTAGATGGCAGAATCACTACCACGCTTTCTCGGCGAGTCATTTACTATATCATTTGAGAGCAATGCCATAAAGGGCAGCACTACCAACTATAAATGGATCCTTTTAATTTAGAGACAGAGGCCAAATAGACGATTATCATGTCACCCCCAGAGGTATTGATTTGGAATGGAAACTTGGAGAACTTTGTGACCATGACATAAGCATTCACCAGTCACTATTAGCATATACAGGGAATCTTAGGTCAGCATAGTTCGAATTTGCGACCTAAGGGATGCCAGCTATCACTCTCCCAACCAGGCTAACCAAGCCACGACTTTTTACTTCAAGTTCAAATTCTAGCACCTCATAATTTGTCAGTTACATTTTGCAATAGGTTAGGCGCTCTCTCACAAGTTTACTAAATTAGTGTTAAAATTACCAGGTAAGTATCAACTGAGTTCAAGTTGCAATGAGAGAGGTTAGAAACGGGCACCAGTCACCAAATATATAAATAGAAACGAGTCAACTAAAATGTATGAAGATAAATTTTATAATAAAGTCTTAAATTTTGAAGACGGATTGTTTTATATCTAATGAATGAACCTTTCAAACAGTTTAAGATATATTTCGATGCTTATGTAAAATATCTAATGAGCATTGAGTGTGTTCTTATTTGTTTGAAATGCTTTTAGCATGCTTTTAGCAATTATCAAAATTATATATGGTTAAATAACATTATCTAGCACATAAAAAAATAATAATTTTTGAAATAACATAATTGTAAAACTGATATACATTTTTGAAATTTTTCTTTACTATGACATTACTTCAGTTACAAACTAGAGGATATAAAGTCATTAAAAAAATATTGAGAGTTAAACTTACCACAACTAATATAGCATCACTGCAAGTAACACAACAAATAGGCTTGGAACTGACCTAATAAAATATTTTAAACTAAATTAGAATCCATATAATTGTTAATGTATTATTATGATATTTATTGTAAAAGATATACTCACATGTTTATAATCATCACTATAGTTCGGACTCATTGGAGGAAATTCATATACAGTACACCTGTAAAAGTGAAATGATAGAATCAATAAAAATGGTGTATTGTGTTTAAAAATATCTTAAGTAGAGGGACCATAAACAAATCCAATTAAAAGATAACACTATTAGGTAAATATTTCCAAGATAAACCCCAACTACGTTTTAAACTACCATTTCAACCATTAATGTTACAATTCTTTTTGAGAATTTCTTGACTTTATAGAAGTTTAAAGGTAATCTAGAAGTAAGAGATTTAATCACTGTTGCATTAGAGCTACATGTGGGCTATTGGAGATAGGCATTGTAATTTATAACCACATTCAAGTGACAAGGGGACGTCCATAATTTACGTTATACGATTTTGATATATTTTTTACGCTCACCCCCCCCCCCCTCCATCCCCCGTAATCTCACATGATATTTTTCAAAATTAGTATTTTTGAAAGTTTTGATTTGGACGTTTGATACCCGTTAAACTTAAAAACACATACTAATAGACCTCCAACCTCAAACTTGGGGTAGTCTAAACAGCAGCTGCATCATATCTGATGATGCAGCTGCTGTTTGGATACTTTGGTTAAAATTAACATAAGATGAGCATTTTGTCTACTTTTGCTTTGCGAAATGTGAAAATATTTTGAACACGAAAGCCAATTGAATTTATATAAAAGAAAGTTAGGCACTAATGGGTTAAGGAACAATACCTTTCTTCTGACAATCCTGGTTTTTCACTCGTAAACTGAATCAGCGACTTGTTCTTTGGCGACTGGAAGTGAAACTTGCAGAAGCTGTTCCGAGCGGCCGCAAACACATCAGAATTGTTGAGGCAGAGCTGATAGGGCTCCACATTAACGTTGCATGAGTCGATGGGAGATCCAATAGCATTACACACAATGAGGGAGAACTGGATGAAAATAGAGCAGTTGGTGTTTAACTTTAATTCATTCAATATTAGATTATGGTACATTAAATACACTGCTCAAAACAATTAAGGGGGCACTTTGCATACTTTTGTAAACCCTTTCAGTTCCAACTTCTTATTTTTTATTCTAAGAATCTAAAATTTGTGAAATAGATTCAGTATGCATCCAGAATGAAATGGTAAAAAACAGGGAACTAAATCTTATTTTTTAACTAAAATTTTTAGGGGGAAAAAATTGGAATCGTAACTTTTGAATAAATTATAATAATATTTTTTTAAAAACTTTATTTGTTAAAAAAAGCTAAATCAATTTTTATACATCTAAGAATACAAGCATGAAGAATTTAGTGTCAATTTATTTCAAAAAAAAAAATTTGGTAGTGAAAATATTTTACCATGTTTTTCATATTTTCCATTTAATTAAAACCAACATTATTTAATTCTTCAAAATACATGATCCTTCCATCTAACGATAAATAAGAGTGAGCTTAACTTAGTGAGAAAAAAACCGCAAGCTGATGATTCCAAATGGAATCATTGGGGGTGAAAGGGTTTAAACCATGCGTTCCCCTAATTGTTGTGAGCAGTGTAGTTTCTTTTATCATCAATTTAAAGTTTATACACAAACGAATGGCTATTTTCCGGTGACGTAAATTTCTTTCTGCTTTCATTCCTGCAATCTGTGATGTGTAACCACGATTCCTCAATCAAGGCTCGAAAAAAAATATTTATTCAGCATTTTTGTTGCCTGTCAAGACCTGAAATATGCCCATTATTTTTAAGTTTTTTTAATCATTAAATTTAAAATGGATTAAGATTGTTTTCTTCCATTTAAAAATAAATTGCAAAATGAAGATATTTAGTTGTAATGGACCTGAAAGCAGATGAAAACTGGATTTGAAAATAATCTTTTTAAAAAATTTTATTAGTAATAATATTTTAGATGCATCTTTATTAAATTTTTAATTTCTATCCCAAATCCTCTGCTTTTATTAATTAACATTTTATTGAAAAAACAGTTTTAATATAAAAATACGAAGGTAAAGAAATTAAGGTACATTAACCCAAAATGATCTAAAAAATATCCAGTTATTTTTTATAAAAAAAGTGTATTTTTAAAGAATTAAAAAAAAATACAAATATAATAAATACAAAAGAGCATTTTTTTCTTAATGTAGAACAAATAAAAAAAAAACTGAACAGTTCAGCAGATAAAAAATTCTTAAAAATATTTCTTTAAAAAGGAACAGGAAGGTTCTTGTGCAACTCACCTCTTTGGAAAGATCATCTGCCTTAGTAGCTATACAGCAAAAGTCTCCAAAAGATGCAAGAGAAAATAAGTTCTTTACCAACTTGATATGTTTCTAAAAAGTACAGAATCGTTAGGAGATTTTTAAAATGGGAAAGCGTAAAAAGATCCAAGTCCACCTCTGAACTTATAATGTATAGATAAAATATTTATTCATTTATTTTTACATTTTTCTTGTCATAAATAGGACAATATGTAAATAACTTAAAATACAGTTCTCAAGATAAAACTTATTAATTTAAAGGCATCTATAGATTATTTCATTAAATGACCTTTAATAATATAATGGTGTCAAATGTACTGCATATAATTTTCATATTCATATGGAAAGATTTATATAAAAAGTTTAATGGCAAAACTGCTCTAGTGTAATAAAGTTGGTCGTTGGAACCAACTCTTAATAAAAACCAGTAAAATATTTTTGCATGAGTAACATTTAGATTTTTTTAAGGATTAAATATGCCATTAAAAGCATTTTTTATTTTTTTTATTTTAAAGTTCATGTAAAGTCTGTACTTAAAGTTAATTATGAATAATAAGCACCTCTTTAGTGTTGGAATTCCAAAACATAATTGTACTCTCTTTTCGATCTAGTGACTTGTTGAAAGCATAAGCCAGTGTGTTGGAGAAATAACACCACTAAAAAAAAGAGAAGCATGTAAGAAAATGCAAGCGAAATACAATGTTAAGGTAGCAAAGGCCAAATAACTTTATTGCTATTAAAAGCAAACTCAATAACAAGTAATTTTAGAAAATTACTGCAGGCATTATGTACTATCAATAACATATTTTACCTTAATTAGTATATAACTTTAAACATTGGAGTTTAAGTTAATATAAGTTTATTTTATTTTAAGATCAAAATATAAATAACTTTAAAAAAAACATAATTGAAATTACCTCTCTAATAAAATTAGAGTAAAAAGTAAAGAGCAAAGATACCATCATAATATCATACCATACTATTATGAGATAAATTAAACTCCTAAAATAATTTCTAAGTATTTGATAATTTAGGTAAGTAGATAATAATTTCCAGCCGTCTAATTCCTAGCTTTTCATGAGGAGCTTAAACACAGCCAACTACACCTCATAATTTGTGCTACTCCATTCTGCATTCCAATTTTTACCCTGACAAAGTGACGAGGTCAACACCTGAGTGGATACCTAAAGGAACTTCGAGCAACATTATACGCTAACATGGTACCGACTTTAGACTATATAGATTAAACAAGCATGTGTGTCCCAGTGTACTCCGAGACCTCCATGATTTTTGAAGGAATTTTTCCTGCACAAATATGTTGATAATATGGCTGTGATATGAACCCTGAACCTTCTTGGTAAGAAACTGACCAATTATTGTCCTTGGAAACTGGAGGCAATATTAGGTTACGTCAGTTTGAATTTTGATTGCACTAGAGCTACACGAGGGCTATTGGCGTCATAACTTCAAACCATAAAGTACAAACTTTAAAGTAAGGCCGGATGGTGGCGAAGAATATGTAGCAGTCAACGGCCAGAGCTATGCGCTGTCCGTCCCCTTCCCACGAGATACCACAGATGTTTCCGGAAAAACGCAGGATGTGCAGAATCTAAAGAATGGTTAATTTAGTGATTAAATGTTTTATTAAAGTTTTTAATTATAATAGTAACATTTACATGAAAACTATCCATCTAAACATGCAAGATAAAAAAATTATTTTGAGGACCTACCATAAAACTACATGAATTCTGCTTCTATTAAACTTAGAACAAACTAAATATGTTAAACTAAAGGAAAGTGCCAAAGGAAAATAAAATAATTTTAACCCCTTAAACAGTTTAAAATATGCTTATTTTAATAGCTTCAGTTTGATTTAAACTAAATGTATTTTATTTAGCCAGGAAAAAGGGAGGAAACATTTAATTCACATAAGATAGCAGAGCTTATGCAATACATTATTAAGAATGAAAAAAAAGTAACATTTTAAAATTTAAACAGGGAAGTAAATCACAAAATAATTTTTATTTCAGAACAGAGCACATTGCAACTTTTTTTGTGTTAAAACTGCAGGGATTTTTACTCTACGATAATTTAATCAAAAGTTATGGCTATTTCAGTGAAGCATTAGCCCATTGTGTATATCTGAAAGCGTAACTTTAAACATGTTTTCTGAAGAACGGTAATTTTCAACAACAATGTTCTTTGAAAACCTGATCTCAAAAACTACTTGATATAATGTAATAAAATTTTTATAGCATTATTATTATAAGTTCAAGTGTGTTTTGAAATGAGATCTAAGTAAAATAACTGAAAGAATTTAGTTTATGGACTTTTTAATATTAAAATTTCCTCTTTTTTTGAAAAATTTCTATAAACATGGCTTTGATACTATGTAATTCCTAAAATATTAGAAGTATTGCTTAAATCTCATTTCAAAACATGTAAGAAGGTCTAATGAATGAATGACTCTGCCTAATATTTAAGGAAAAAATTAATTATTTTTTGACTTATGGTGTTTTGCGTAGCTCTTACATTTAAGGCAAATTTGAATTTTTTTTAAAAAATTAAATTTTAATTTCAGTTTTTTTGGTCAAATATTCCATTTAACATTATTATTCATCATTACCACTAAAAAAAATAGTTAATTTTAAAGTATTAAAAAATTAGACCCTCAAGGTAGGGGGCTACCTTAATAAAAAATATATAACTAAGTACATTACCTCTCCAAAGGGATTAAAAAATTTGACTTCATGGGATTTCTCGTCAGGTGAAGTAATTTTCTCTTTCTTACCAGCAACAGCAATTATACTCCCATTACAGTTCCATTCCAAAGAAGAAATTATCAGCCCAGTATCTACTACAATTGGGCCTGAAATAAAGAGTTATAGGTTTGTAAAATAAAAGTTCTTTAATACAAATAGTTGTAAAAAGTTTTCTTGTTTGATACTTATTAAAACCATTTAATGTAGATAACAAAGGTCTTCTTGAGCGACCATTGTTGGTTATTGATTTCTTGAGAGTGTGCAATATCATAGACCTGGTCTAGCTTTGCTGGGCAACAATGAACAACAACAACAACAACAGATAACAAAGGATAATTCATCAAGTTGCTTGGTTAATGTAGACTTTTATAATAAACATTTTAACTATTTTTGTTTCTAAAAATTAAGGAAAACACAGATAAATGTAGACATTTATTTCATGTAGTTAATTAAGATTAAAATTTTACAAAAAAAACACACATTCAATAAATAGCAAAATAAACATAAACTCAGATGTACATAAAATAAAACTTAACATAAAAATCAAAAATATACTTTTGTAACAAAGAAAATGTTTAAAAAACGCATTTTCTTGTTAATATCTTGAATTCATAACAAATAACAAAATGAACTGCACATGGACACTTAAGCAACACAAACAGTTATTTTATGCTATATCACCTGAATTTAACGAATATAAAATTTTAAATCGCTATTTAAAAAAAACGAAATTAAATTGATTTGCACATGTAAAATCATTACCATTATCATTTTCATGTTTTAGAAGTTGAATAACTCCACTTTCAAACACTACAGCTAAAGCTGGAACAGCAGGATCCTTCTGTTTTTTGAACCAACTAATCATCATTAGGTCATCCTTTTTCTTACTATCAGTGAAATAGGAGATTGGAACCTTACCCTGATAACACATTAAAAAAACATTTTCAGAGGGGAAAAGTTATAAAATTCATAAGTAATCATATTTTACATAAAACATTACTAAATGGTAAAATCAGAGAAAAAATATATATTAAAGGAAATCATACAATCCTCTCTAGTTCTCTTATAATCGTAATTTAGTCTAATAAATTTAATCTCAAGACTTATAGGAACTGCAATTTTATTCTAATAAAACTACAAATGGTAGTAAGTCAAAGAAATATCCGGCTATTGTGCCGTGGTCCATTGAAGTTAACAGCTTTAGACGTTTCGCTTGGCATTGCAGCAAGCATCATCAGTGAGAGCGCTTACGAAGGATCCAAGGGAAAGACTTTGGAGCAACTGATAGCCCTTCGTAAGCGCTCTCACTGATGATGCTTGCTGCAATGCCAAGCGAAACGTCTGAAGCTGTTAACTTCAATGGACACGGCACAATAGCCCGGATATTTCTTTGACTTATCGTTCCGGCCGTGAAAGCCTTCATCATTACAAAATGGTAGTAAGTTTCCTAGTTCCAAATGGTAGTAAGTAAGAATCCTAATTAAACATCCAAAATTAATGAGTAAGAGTGTTATTTGTCTATTACAATAGTATTTCAATAACAAAACCAGATAGTTGTAGTAAAATACAGAAACGTTCATTTTAAAACGAATATTCGAGAGTAAAAAAATTGCTATCACTGTGAAACTACTAAAGGATTTTTATAACAATACCTTAAAAAAAAAATGCGCATTTGTTGAAGAGAAAATGACAAAATCATATTGACCAAACAACTTATACATATTTGATAGTTCAGCTCATAAAATATAACAAACGATTATAGGTGAAAGCATGCAATTTTAAATCTGGTTAGACGGTTAAATTTACTGGGGGTACGAAGGCGTCCTAATGCATTGGTATAATAAACAATAAGAAGCCTTTAATTATCTTATTTAGAACATGCGATTATTATAGTTTTACATTTCACACACACTCTATCAACACGTCTTGAAAGAATTTATTTAAAACTAAAGTAACAAATTCTTTTACTTACAACGAAAGCTCCTCCAAACTCATAAATGTGAACTTCTCCATTATTACACCCCAAAAGCAACAGCCGTCCATCAGGCGACCACTGCAAATACAAAGCAATGTAAGGCTTCAATTCAAACCTTTGAGACAAATTTAAGGGCCATTCAAATACCACTTTCATATTAATGAGAGCCATGCCAAACAATTTTTTGTACAAATTTACTAGATTTTATTTTTATAAATAATTTAAATTTAAATATTTAATTTTTATATGATTTAGAATAACTCAGAATTGGGTTCAGCTATGGATTGGTATATCAGTGAATGGTAAAAAAAAAAAAAATAATTAAATAGTATATTCTTTTAGAGCATTTTTAGCAAAAAAATGTAAACAGTTTAGTATGTCATTCAGCTCGAATAGAATAGGTATGCCAATTTTCAGTTTTACACAATTTTTTGCATGGCTTGACCTAGTTTTTTTTTGTTGTCTAATTGCCTGGACTATAAGCGATTTCAATTTGAAAGACTTCCACTTTATATTAATACACATTTAAATAATATTTACCTCAACACAAGTTAAATTGAGACCTTTGAGTTCCTTTCCCCAAATTCTATTTCCATCAACAGAACCCACAATTATGACACCTAAATTAAGGTAGGTAAATATGTATTGATACACTAAAATAATATTGCTACAAATTTTTAACACAGCATGAATTATACAATATTTTAAAACAATTTAGGACAAGAAGAATGGGAGTGTTTTTAACAAATTATAATTATTTTGTTTTATGAGTGTGCTTCAGTAACTAACAACAATATATTTTTTACACTATTATAAAATATATAAAGAAGTTACAAAAGTTACATGATATGCATACAACATGAAAAAAATACAACCAAGTATTAATTTTGTAAACACATTCAAGAAACTATCCTATTATTTCTAGGTAAGATATTAGGATACAAAAGATTTATTAATTTGGACTTAAAGAATATTCTAGAAACACTGGTTATAAAATTTGAGCACCAGAGGGTATTAAAGATCAATGCAGAAACTGCATCTAGAAGAAATTTTAAAATGACTAAATATATGTTGCACATTTTCATACAAGCAAGTTGTAAAAATCTTAAAATAGATATCTTAAATAAATACTTGCCATCATCATATGTGATGCAAATTTTCTGCCCATCATGATTCCAAGCCATTCCTCTGACCAGTGATTTCTGCCTGTTATTAACCATTTCCTCATACCATATACCTAGAAATAAACAAAAATAACCATGAACAATTTGAAAATGGAAAATATATATAATATATATATATATATATATATATATATAATATATATATATATATATATATATATATATATATATATATATATTATATATATATATATATATATATATATATATATATATATATATATATATATATATATATATATATAAATATATATATAATTATATATATATATATATATATATATATATATATATTAATTAAATACATTTTTTGTGTATGTACTTTTCTTTCTCTTTTCTTTTCTTTTTCTTTTCTTTTTCTTTAAATTAAGAAACAATTTTTTTTGTATGATGAAACTAAATTAAGATTATTGTCAAACACCTTAACAAAAAGCTAGATCCTCTTTATTTCACCTCCCATGATAAATCTATTCTCATGCATAAACCACACTGCTTTGGTTTATAATCCATCAATTAGTGTTTTTACATAAGGGATTTAAAAACGTTTTATTTGGTTACAAAGTTACACTTTTCCAGATTTTAAAATTATTAGATTTCAAATAACTTTAAAAAAAACAGCCCCCAGTAAATATATTATACAAATGTCAACATATAAGCTTTAAAAAATAACCTTATTACCTTTGTGCTCCATCCACACCATGATGAATCCATTTGTATCACAAGAAGTTAGCTTTTGATATGGCTCATTCCATTGAATAAATGATACAGTCCCTAATAATTAAAATAATTAAATATTGAGTATAATTGGCTTGTTTCATACGACATAAAATACTTCCTGCATTATATTGGTGATTCTGGTGATTGGTGGCATGTTACAATAAGCTCTGCTTTAGACCTTATTTTTATATGTGTGGACTGTTGCCAATCAAGGCCCGAAACATACTCAAAGGGTTTATACTCAAAATGTTCAGGAATATTTCAGGGTCTTTAAAAGCAAAATAATTTTTGAGGCTTAAGAAGAGGCATAACTGTAATTGAGACTTTGTTATTGCAATGCTATTGTTATAGATTAAAAGTTTTTTAGTTATTAATTACTGGATGTTTAATCAGGGATACTCCTAGGAACACCTAGTATAATTTCAATGAATAGAGAATAACAAATAAATTATTTAGTTAACAGAAATTCAAAAACTTAAACACAGGCAAACAACAGACAAAATTAACACATTTATTCAAACTATTTAATTTAAATATTTAATCCAAGAAAAAAAGTTTAAACTATTTGTAGCCCTGATTCAAATTTTAGATCTTATAAAGACTTAATATCAAATTTATCAGGCTTAAATTATTATTATACGAGTGTTAAATTCTTTAAAGTCAGGGGGAAGAAATTGAGTTTTTTTAACCTAGTAATTTTGGTACTAGACACATTAACTATATTTTCCAAAACCATTTGCAAAAAAGGTTGTTATAATTTAAAGTATTTTTCTTTTACCTGTATGACCTTCCAAACTTTGATTTGTTGAAAGACTTGACGAACTAACTACACTTGCTGTATTTTCTTTCCCTACAATGGAAGAATTAATTTAAAAGTGTATATCGAAGTTTAAAATAATAAATCAAGTTTAATAAACATCAAAGTCATTTAAATCTTCAGATTGGGCTGGGTAGAGTTAAAACATTTCTAAAGATAGCATTTGGGTTAATATCAAGTGAGGAAAAGATTAGAAAGTACAGCTATGATATAGTGGCATTCATTGAGGACTTTAGATTAGGTTAGTTTGAATTATCCTCACACTAGAGCACGAAGGCTTTAGGTGATGAGTATCGTAATTTAGAACCACAGTCAAGTGACGAGTCGACACCCGAGTAGGCCCCCCAATGCAACCGTTAAAGGCGACATCGTACGCAGCGTCTGGACTTTGAAGCATATTTAACATGCACTCAATCTACAAGGGGTATTATTCAGACATTTTTTGTCTGCAAGTTAACAGGCAAGCTTGACAATTTAACATAGTGTTTCAATACCCATCCATTTGTATGAAACATAAAGTGGAATGTCCACATTTGGGCATTTTTGTTGCTTGGTAAAATATTATGATCATAATAAATAGTACAGGAGAAAAACCCCTTCAACGACAGGGAATCTGTCCGTATTGAGGTCTGCTTAGTGGGTAACGGCGATCGGAAACCGATTTCTCCCTTGGTTCTTCATCCACGGTTCAAGCATCAGACATTTGGCTGATAGACAGTTTCCCAGGCAATGAATGGGTTCTACCCCTGTACTTTTCATATATCATAGTTATTATAAGGATGTATTTTTGACAACTTACTGGATTCCAATTTCAAGACTTTGAGAACGCCTCCTTCTCCTCCACAAGCAATGTAGCCATGAGTTTTGTTCCAAGCAATGGACTTCATGTTTATGCTCTTCGGGAGAGCAATCTACCAAGAAAAAAAATATGAGAAATCAGACAAAAAATTATCAAATTCTTTTTGTATGAATTCAAATTAATTAATTTTTTTAATTGTAAATAATTTTTGGAAAATTTAACGCTAGAACTGAAAAAATAGTATGAAGAGGTTTTATGGAAAGTGCAAACAGCGTGATATCGAATAGGCTTTGACCATTCCTAATTGCAATGGCATGAAAAAAGCTTACATAATTAAACAAAACATATTTATTAAAATTAACTCACTTTTTTACTCATATAGCACTGCATTTTGCTGTATTTTTCAGTTGACGGTTATCTCTCTATTTGTAAACAACACTCCATAACAACAAGTTTGTTGATCCTAGTAACCGTAAAGTTGAAGCGTTACCTTGCTGCTTGTTATTGATTTGTAATCAGTAGTTTTTAAACGATTTTCCAATGCTTAAAAAAAGTGGTTTAAGTATTTTTTAATTGTTAAGTAATTTATTTTATCCATGTCTTTAGACTTATTGTTGCATTATTAAAATAAGTGAAATAAAAAAATATTATAGAAAAGAACTGAAAAGAATTAAAGTTATGCGGGAACAGCTGATTGTTTGAAAACTTAAAAATAGTTTCTATTTATCATTTATTTTATACTTTTTCTAATATCCAAATCTGATTATTCTAAATATACTTTTTAAAATGTCCTCAGTTGAAGATGATCAGAAATTAATCCAAGTTGTTGAACATCACCAAGTGCTTTGGGATAACAGAATAAAGGGATTCCGTGACAAAAAGCAAACGACACATGCGTGGGCATCTGTTGCGGAAATCTTGGAAAGAGATGGTACCTAAATTATGGAATCCATTAATATATTTTGTTATTTTAACGAACTCTATAATTTTTAATCATATAAATTTTTTAAAAAAATATTCTTAAATATGAATGCTTTTAAATAAATGGTATAAATAACCATGCCGATTTGATGTCTTTCCATTGCACCAATATCTACTAGCATTTAGGTAGCTTAGCGAGTCAATAGTCTTGAAACTTTACAATGTTTTATGTGGGGATAAATTGGTTGCTAGCTTTTCTTGACCTCAAATTAAAATTGCTAGGTCCTTTGCCAATCACCACCTAGTTTTGGCTTTTGGTTGCATTAACTTTGCCCTAGAACTACAAGGGAGCTAAATTTCCATTTTGTAGCTGTAGGCTAATGTTTATTTAAACAAGACAAAAAAAAAGGGAATGTAAACATCACACACCTTTCAGTTACCACTCAATGATACAGGGTGTCTGCAAAAGAATGTCCGAGTTTTAATGGTATATTACAGGAGTTTATTTTATACTAATTATAACAAATCATACATGATATTGAAGGAAAACTAACCTAGTTTTCCCTATAAGTGCTCAATGTGTGCGCCTTTAGTGATACGGCACACATCCAAACGAAAATGCAATTCTTCCCATAATGTCTGCAGCAAGTCCGGAGTAACGGAAGCAACAGCCTGTGCAATTCTACCTTTCAAGGTTGGTAAATCGTGGGGTAGTGGTGGAACGTAGACCCGATCTTTTACGAAGCCCCAAAGGAAGAAATCACAAGGCGTGATGTCAGGTGAACGAGGCGGCCAGGGTAACAGAACTCGGACATTCTTTTACGGACACCCTGTATATTATTAATACATGCTAGAATTCGGGTTAAAGATTTTTTTACAAAAGTTTAGTTTACAGATTTTTTTAAATAAAAACTTGGTATGGTATTCCAATTTTAAAGTCTTAGTACTTTCCCGTTTTTCAGGAATACCTTTAAAACCCAAAAAGTTTTATAGAAACTTACCTTTGTTCATGCCCAATTTTCTTGATTATCTTGAATGAGATCAAACAGGTACTAGAAACCAAATTTGAAGCCCGCTTTTAGTTCAAGCTATATAGTGGTTTCTGACAGAAGAACCAATGTTCAAACGCTCTTTCATAAACCGCACCCTTCAAAGCGTACGTTTATTGTTTAGTTTGAATTATCATCACACTAGAGCTACACGAGGGCCATTGGCGACGGGCGTTGTATTTTAGAACCACCCTTCAAAGCGTGTAGAAAACACAAAACCTCCATAGATAATTTTCGACCGCACCTCATTACCATATATTTCATATTAAGCAATTGAACGCAATAACATCTTTATACTCAATTTAATTAGCGAGTGACGTGATGGCCAGATGGGCCAACCTCCGCAAGCAGTACAGCCGGAAGGTGTGCCAGCTGAGGCAGAGAGGGGGGCTGGAGTCCACCGACCCCGAGGCCAACTGGTACCTCTTCCCATACTTCTCCTTCCTCATGCCATGCATTACTCCTAGGAAGTAAGACATCAATCAACTGTTCAATCTCTAAGCCCATAGCCACAACTGTAGTTCCTGCAGTTTTTGTTGCACTATCAGCAGTGCTGTGAGGATCTACAGTAGCAAATTGAGTCTATTGTCTACCCATCTGGAAAACTGAATTTCTGGAAATGTCAGGGAAATTTTTTCATTTTGGGAGAAATGCCTGGAATTTTTTTTAGGTTTTAAAATGTTCCTCTGTGTGTTCTTTTTGTGATACGAATGTATTCGATTCTAAAAAATATAAAATATAATACCACTTTTGGAAATGGGTTGGTTGGAATATTTTAAAAATATGTGCTAATATAGAGTCTTACATTTATTATTAAAAAAAGTCTAAAAATATTTAATGCAGCCGGAGAAATTTGGCTTAAAAATTATTTTTTCATTGGATTAACATAGAAGACTTTGGTTTGGAAACCCCCCTACTGCTCTTTTTTAATAGCCTGTAGATTTTTCTTCACCTTTCCCTGGGTCTTCCATTTTCCTTGACACTGCAACTTTTAGGGTACGTACATAAATTATGTCACGCTCGGAGGGGTATGCGCCAACGTGACGGATCGCGACATGGAGGGGGGGGAGGGGTAATCGCTTGCGTGACGTAACGATTCGAAAATTTCCAATTTTGCAAGGGAAATCTGTTTTACATAAAATAAAGTTTGAGAAAAATTGAACTTTTTTTTATAAGAAAAACTTAATTTCAGAAAGAGGATGGGAAGATTATTATACGCAACAACACCGGCATTATTAGTCTCCTATATTTTACAGACCTTTTCGTAATGGTACTTCGTAATGCACGTTAAATTGCGACACTATCTTGACCAATTAAAGGACTGGCAGCTACCTGGACGAACACCAAAAGACCCAGAACTAGACAATTACGATTACTCTCAGATCCCCTTTTTTAGAAGACTTTAGCGAATGGCTAGTTAGACCTTGGAAATGTAAATACAATGCTGGTATATTCCTATGAATAAATTATTTAACCAAGATAAGTTTTACATTTTTTTCTTTCAAAGTTAATTTTTTTAAAAATATAAAAATATGCATTTTTTCAAATTTCAGAAACAAAGAGAAATATGAAAATTAACTTTCTCTTTAAAGGGGGGGGGGGGTGCAACAACGCGACATAATTTTAGGGTGAGGGGTTCAATCAAGCGTGACATAGGGGGGGGGAAGGGTTCAAAATTTTGCGTGACGTAATTTATGTATGTCCCCTTAGTGTCTAATTGTTCACAAATCAAGCAAACTAATTAGTTTGGTATAGAATAAATATGTTCAGAACAAAAGGCCAGACCACATTTCTAAGCATGCTTTTCTTACTGTTTTACAGACATCTACCCAACCTTCCTCAGTTCAACCACACTCCCCATCAGCCCAGCTACACTAACAACTACCCCTCAACTGAAGATCTCTCCTCTTCGTCGATGTCGGACGGGGGCTCGGAAGTTAACTTCCATCTTGTAAGGGTCAATCCAGCAGACAAATCTGACACTGTGAGGAAAAGTCTCAGGTATACTAGCATTTAGCTGCATCAAATTTTGTATGTAGGAGCTGAAAAAAAGTCCCAAGCAGAGTTATACTTACCTTTGAAACACAACTGAATATATATCACTAAAATTTGATTTTGAGTCAATCTGGGTTAAAGCATAGGTATGCAACAAACTATCTTTAAGTTTATTCATCTTCTTGAAAATACAGATTTTTTTTTGTTTTATTATAACTATGTATTTTTTAAATAACTGATTTGTGTTAACCGGATTTTTACAAGAATTTTGTTTTTTTAAATATATTTTTAAGGACTTAAAAAAACTGATATGATTCATACACTCCTTAGAAGGTCCTTAAATTTAAAACTATTAGCATAAATGTCTATACTTATTTTTACGCACATCTTCAATATGCTTACAGTAAGTATGTTTTCTTATAACACATGCTATGTTAATTACCCAAGAACTTTTAAAATAATGCAAAATATATTTGTTAAAAATTGCTTATTAATGGCTATATATACTTTTCTCAATTTAAATTATCTCAGTCGTTAAAAACACATGCACTCCTTTTGATTTATACTAATTCTTAAGACTGTCAACTTAAAAAAAATTTTAACATTTTTTTTTAAAGAGAAGTCCTTACTTTCAGATCATTTACTAATAAGTCAAAGGAGCAGAACAAAGTGTCACCAATAACTTCTACCACAAAGGCATCAAACATTCCAAACAATCAGCACAAAGAACAATCTGACAATGAATCCATCTGCAGTACTGTGTTGAGGGTTACAAGGCGTCCTGGACCAAAGTCTGCAAGTTCGATTCCCAAACCCCAAAGTGGTGATGTCAAATTTGTCAAGTGTGCGATAGTGAAGCCTTCAGAAGTGCAAGCAAAGAAGCTGAAAATGTCCACCGATGATAGATTGGATTCTTCATCTCTTTCCAAAGTCACCAATGGAGTTTCAGATAATAGCAGATCCGAGGATTGTAGTTCCATGGCTTGTGACTCAAAAGAATATGAATCCAATAATTGCGATTCCAAGCAATGCGACTCTAAAAGTTTTGATTCGAAACGTTGTGACTTGAAAAGTTGTGATTCCAAAGGTTGGGAATTTAAAAGTTGTGATTCCAAAGGTTGTGAATCTAAAAGTTTTGATTCCATAGGTTGTGAATCTAAAAGTTGTGATTCCAAAGGTAGAGACTCTAAAAGTTGTGATTCCAAAGGTAGAGACTCTAAAAGTTGTGACTCGAAAAGTTATGACGCTGATGAGTACTTTTTGCTTAGTTTGGCTCCCGACTTGAGACGGTTATCTCCGAGGCAGAAGTATGAAGTCAAAAGCAAATTGTTGGACATTGTTTCGGAACAGTATTTGATGGACTGATTTCCAAGTCGGAGTATTGCCTGTAATAAAAAGCACCTAGTCATAAAGAATATGATTACAGAAGTAGTTTTATTTTAAGAAAAAGAAAATTGTAGAAATCAAAAAGAAAAATCAAATTTTGTTTTAAGTTATTAATATTAAGTTTATTAGAACCGAAAATGAAAGCATTTAAATGTCTGCTAAATATTATTTGAGGAAGTATTAAATCCACAAAGAATATGAATACTTTAAAAATCTAATTTTAAGTTTTAGATTGCTTGAAGTAATGCATGTTTGATTCAGAATATTTGCAGTTTTCTAAATTTTATTTTTGAACTTCTTTAAAATATTCATAAAAACTGTTTGCTACTTAAATCATTTGATGTAGAACTACAAACCAACAAGTCTGTATACATTATTTTTAATTTTTTTTTTTTAATTGAATCAATTGGAATGATATTTTTGGAAGCATATAGGAGGATCATGCTAATATACTACAATGCAAGGTTATATGAAAATATTGCTCGGAAATAAAATAGTGTACCTTCATTTTGACTCTTACATTTCTTTTTCTAAGCAGCCCATATTAAGCATTTGAAAATTTTCATTGTTATTTATTATAAGGTCCATTTTTCAAATTGTTGGTAACTGTGATATAATTTTGTCATATGGGATTGTTTCTTTTTAGTCGTGTAGTAGTAATACTATATATTATACTATTGCTAATTATATAGATGTTTAAATAAATTACATGCTTGAAAATAGGTCATTGTAAACAATTATATATTTAAAGAGCTTCCATATTCATATTTGTTGCTGTATCAAGAAGACATTGTGTGTAAAATATATAATTTATTGGTTATTATTTAAATATTTGATTTATTTAATTTGGAGATTTGGTTTTCTTTTAAATATGTTTGTTTTATATATTTTATGCATTTGTTTTCTTTTTGTTAAAATTTATAAATAAACTATCCCAAATGTTTTCTAGCTACTTCAAATCAAAATTATTCACCCTTTTTCTTTGCTGCTAAACCATAAGTTTTTAAGAGCTATTTTAGTATATACTTAACCAGATGACAAGAACACCTGAATTGTAACTACAGTGTTGCACAAAACTTTAGGCAGAACACTAAGTGTTAGTTTTATACAAAAGTATTGAGACACAAGATAAAAATCTTTGTGATTTATTCATCAAAACATATTAAAATAATAATAGACATTAAATACTAAGAATAAGAAATGTGGCAAGTTTTGCACAAAAATGACAAAAATCTGCTGAAGTGTAGACACACTAAATAAAAATAATTTTATAATCAAATAAAACATTTTTGTATTTCGTGTAGCTTCCAGGTTGTTTTATTAGTTCGAAAACCCTCGTTTCCATAGAAAGTACCAGCTTTCGCAAGCTATCAGGGAGGCTCGATTTCATACCACGCCTTTTCAATAGCTTTCTTTAGCTCCGGAACGGTGGAATATTGTTTGCCATTGGCGCATAAACTAATTTAGTAAGGATTTTCAAACATTTTCGATGGAATTAAATCCAGACTGTAAGCAGGCCAATCTAGAACTGTGATATTACTTGTTCTGAACCACTATTTAGTTGACCTTAATGTATGTATGGCGACATTATCTAGTTGGAATTTTCAATCTGGGCCGCCTAAAATCTCTCCATAAGGCAGTAAGTAGTTGAGAGTAACCTGGTAGTCCCCTGAGTTTTGCTTTCCTTTGGTAAATGCTAAGGAAGTCTGGCCGTTGAATTCAAAACCGCCTCACACCATAACCGAAACACCACCTTGACGTCGGCTAAATTGGATCCTGATATCTTTACGCAGATCATGCCAGTAGTAGCCATACCCATCGGGACCACCTAGATTCCTTTTTTTTTCTCCGCTCAAGATCACTTGCAGCCATTCTTCGTTTTAAGACGTGTTGTTGAGCCCATTGAAGTCTTGCATCTTTATGATGAGATAGCAAGAGAGGCTGGCGCTTCAGCTTGGATTTCATTAAGTATCCATATTCCGTGATTCTCCTCCTGATAGTTTCACGTAAAACTTTAGCCGCAATCGGGCTTTAATTTGATTTGAAGAGCAACGTTGGTTTTAAGCCAATTTTTGTATTTGTCAGTTCTCTCGTTTGCAGGTGATTCGAGGCCTTCCAGACCGCGAATTCGGTAGATATTGATCGCAACGTGCTAACTTTCTATAAACACTTCTTTTGGAACGCTTTCATTCTGTAGAAATATCAGAAAGTGTTACCTCTGGTTTTTAATATCCAGATTCTTATAATCTCTTCATACGAAAATTCAGTTGACTTCGGCATGGTTCTATAAGCACTGAAAATTACATTTAACCTTTTAAAGTAACTTAAAAAAATCTTTTGCTTTGATGACGCAATCACTTTCTCTATAGAATTTGCATAAAACTGAAACGTGTGCCTAAACTTTTGTGGCAAGGAAAGTTTTGAAATTTTTAATTCATTGATGCAAGTCAAATTTATATTTTTTGGAACAATTCTTACCCGATTATTTTTCATGCTGCTTAAAGAATCTCTGTCTATATTAAAAAAGTAAGCTATTTTAAAGTGTCAGAAGCCATAACAGGATGAAATATTGATGTTACAAGTCCATAATTTTTCTGGAAGGTGTGTCTCCCTTATGCCTCGATGTCTTTTTTTTGTTTTTCAAATTTCCAATTAGTTTTTTTAATTAAAAATTAAAATAAGTCAGCCAAAAACGAAAACTTAGTTCTTTTCAGTAAAAGACCACGGGAATAAACAGTTCAGAAATGCGTGATTTTGTTACGTTCTTTTTAAGGAACAGTTGCGCTCTGCTCTGTTCTTTAAAAAAGAACAGTTCTTTAACCTGTTCTCTTCCGGGGGTTATTGAGCGATAGCGAGCAGGGGCGTAGCCCTGCGCCGAGGTCATGGAATTGCGCAAATCGGGTGTTGCGAGCGATAGCGGCAGGGGCGGATGGAAGAATCCAAGAATGCGAGCCTAGGGGCGCAGCCCTTAGTATAAAACAAAAAAACTACTGGAAAATCGTGAATATTTGGGATTTTTTCATGAATCGCGTCTGTGCTTAAACTTTTGTGCTGCACTGTAATGAAGTACTATAATGAATTTGAATACTATTATAAACTAAATATTAGTTTTAATGGGCCTTTTACAACATGCGAAATTCCAGCTCTTAAATTTTACCCCATGGTAATATACTTCATAGCGCTATTCTTTCGGGTTTAACTAGTAAAGTGCATGGTTTTTGTGATGAATTGCTTATTTAAATGGATAAAGTGTTGGTTTGAAATTAGTGCTGTCCTTTAAACAAAAACACATCTAAAGTCAAAGAGCAAAATTTTAATTAATTGATCACTTACACCACATTTTATTTACATAACCTTCGGTTTAATCCGATGCATTATCCCAAGCATTTTCGCTTAATAGGCACAGAATGGACTCTAATAGCCCATAGAAGTCCTTCCAATTAGTCATAGAGGCTGGGTGGTATCGCTTCGTCCTACCATATCAAAAGTCCGGGGTTCGATTCCCGGATCAAACAAAGTACACTCAGCTTTTCCTATCTCTTCTTTGGGGAAATTAAGGACTAAGCTGGCTTGGGTACTAAAACAAAGTTTTATGCTAGTCCCTAATAAGCAGAACGTAAGCTGAAATGGCAAAACTCGTTCCTTTACGAGCTGACTCGTCATTAAGTTTAGTTCTAAAAGCTCTAGCTTGACCCAGCTTCGGTAGAGGGAGTGCACGTCTTATATATGCTTCCAAGTCCTGACGCCGCAAACGATGTCGCCCTTAAAAGTTGCGTTGGGTGCCTACGTCAGGTGTCGACTCGTCACTTAAATGTGTTTCTAAATTATGACGCCCGTCGCCAATAGCCCTCGTGTCTCTCTAGTGCGACGATAATTTAACCTAACCCCAAATTCATTTTTAGTGTCTCACATGTTATAGTGGTTTGGCATACTCCACATTGGGTTTAAACCTAAAAACAAAGTTGCAAAGCTATTGTAAACTCATTTCTCAACTTCCGCAGAAGTATTGCTTTGCCATGTTAGCCGTTTTTCCCCAGGTATGGGAATCAACATAACATCGAAATGAAACAAATTTGAAACAAAAATGTTATCTAGTTATTTAATTATATATTTTTGAAGTTTTAAAAATGCCAAAAATATACAGCAGATGGCGACACTATTTTAAAACGTTATCAATTAATAATTATATAACCGAGTGTAATTTTCTTTAGATTTTGTTTTAAATTGATGTTATGATGATTCCCAATACCTGGTGAAAGTGGGATAACATGGCAAAGCAATCTGCGGAAATTGTGATTTAAAAACTAATGCATTAGTTCTATGGAACTGATAGTCCCTCGTAACAAAATATTTAAAGCCCGAAAAAATTTCTTTCATGGGTGACCTATAAAGGAAATTGATGGGTTATAGGAGTTCCCCAGGGAGTTTAAAGCTCTTGGGGTATTTAGAAGAGAAGTACGGAATTGAAATTCGGCATAGATATACTATTTAACACTCTAAATAACATACTAAAAGGTCACAAAATTCTTTGTGCCTCAGACACCTCTAAGTTTTAAATTAAAAAAGCATTTTAGCTGAAAAGTAGTACCCACTTACACGTTTGTGACATAATCGAATTTGTAAAAAAACAACTAAATTTCCATACTTGTGTGCAAAGTAAAGGGGAATTTTTATAGATGGATTATCCCCAGGGTTTTTAATGCTCTGATGACCTTTAAAAAGTTGATATGGAGTGACACTGATTTTCAAACTTAAAAGCATTATTAAAAATACTCAATATTTAATTTTCAAAAAATTAATTTTTAAAATGTATTTTACTTTTTTTTGTTCTTTAAATGGTGCTAGAAGCTAGAGGCCTTTGTTAAAATTGTGGTTAAATTTAAAACTATATAGTTCAAATTAAAATATAAACAGCGTGGTACTTGATAGCAAAATCGGAGTAATTTTCCCATTCGAATAATCGTATAGCGAGCTTATAAGTTGGAGTTGATTAGTTTTGTTAATATACAATACCATCAAAGTTGTCACGACTCTATATTATTAAGCAGAGACACGCGATAAATTGTGACTCTCTAAACTAAACCAAACAGGGATATAATTCCTCACTCAACCTGTGATGTTTTATGGATATCACACGATCACAATCAAGTGCGTTTATTTAAGTTTGACATTTGTCTTTTTTTTCTGGTAGTGTGCATTGCGACAGTAGTAAAGGGAAATTGCCGCCGTACCTTTAGGACAGCTGAGACAACATTGGCCACGTGACGACAAAGGAACCTTGATTTTGCGAGGGTTGCCAATTAGTTTTTGTGGATGTTGCTATTTTTCTGCATCTCGCCAGTATATAAAAAATAATAGTAGATATTGTACTGATTCGATATGAAGAGCCGAAAAATGGAAACGATATTATGAATCTACGATGAATGACAGTTACGATAATTTGGACATAGACGCCCTAAGCCTTTTACATTCTCATGAAAAATTCTCAAAATTTATTTCCTTCTTCTAACTGTCGTCTATGTATAGCGTGTATAGTAGGTCACCGAACGCGCATCCTCAAGTAACATCCAATGCTAGATATGGCGCTGATTTACTATTGCGTTACTACCAGTCATCGAGATTATAACAAATACTATAGTTTACAAGCCGAAGCAACTTGGTCTTTACCATGAGGTACATTTTTGATGGACACTGGTTGTGTAACATCTTCGGCTGACGGCACATTACATATTTGACCCGGACGTGATCCGTCACCCACTCCTATACTGATTCCTTACCAATCTGCACTCGACCACGGTTGCTTACTCCGCAGCTAAATGCACTCAACGTAGCACAACGCACAGTAAAGTAGCATGCATACGGTTTCATACGTCTAGGAGAGGAGTGGTGTAGCGGTTTACCTTAAGGGGGAATGAGCGCTGGACCGCGGGTCTCCAAACTCAAGTGCCTCAGTGTTAATCCAATGGCGAAAAAACTATTTTCTCTGCCACATTTCTCCGGCTGTATTGAATATTTTTACAAACGGTTTTTTTTTTAAATAATAAATGTAGATAACTTACAGGTCTCTATCTTCCCACTTTTTGAAATTGCTTCGAATATTTTGTGTAAAATTATTTTTTGAAAATTAACAAAATATTCGAACCAATTTCAAAAAGTGTGAAGGTCGGGACCTGTTTCGAGTTTGGATGACCTTCGCCCTCCCAGAACAGCCCTTAGCAGATGCGGGGCCCTGTGCGAACTTACCGCGAGTGGCGCTTCGCAAGCAGTAAAATCATTATTTATATCGG
The DNA here is from genome assembly GCA_019343175.1 of Oedothorax gibbosus. Taxonomy (NCBI): domain Eukaryota; kingdom Metazoa; phylum Arthropoda; class Arachnida; order Araneae; family Linyphiidae; genus Oedothorax; species Oedothorax gibbosus. The sequence goes on from CM033276.1 coordinate 30,384,413, forward strand.
CTTAAAATAACCTTTACTGTCAATAAGGAAAGAAAGGGATGGTTTACATAAAACGAAATTAATTTGTCCTCATGTTAAACTGGTATAACTCATTTTATATAGAATAAATTCGATGAAAGTATTTTTTTTTTCGCCTACAACAAGAATTCATTGGTACTATCTACGATTTTTTTTTTACAAAATGAAAGTTCAAACTTTCTCTACATTTTAAATCACCTCAAAGGCCGTGTGCGAGGTCACATTTCGCTCATCTCGCCTATCCTCTGCCTGGTACAGATTGATGTAAGGGGCCCGACTTTAATGTCTCCATTGTCGTTCTTGTCTGCATTCAGAAGTTACGAGATTGTTTATTTTCATTTCAGCTTCCGAGACATTTTTTTTACTCCCTTCCGTTCAATTTCTTTTCTCTCATTTTTTTCCCTTGTTGGGGTTCCCCTCATCATCTGGAAACAGTTTTCTACTGATTTATAGCACTCAGGAATGACGACGGCGGGTTTTGCCGCAAGAATTGGAAACGACCCCAAGGATAATACACTTTGGGTTAGAGTTAGATTGACATATCGTCGCACTAGAGCTATATTGGCGACGAGATAAATTGGTGACGGCGTCGTAATTTAGAACCACAATCAAGTGACGAGCCGACACCCGAGTAGGCACCCTACCCGACTCTTAAGAGCGACATCGTACGCGGCGTCGTGACGTTTTATATTTCGAGCATATTTAAGGTGCTCTCCCTCTACACGTGACATTGTTCGTCGGACTTTTTAGCTGCACGGACTGTTTATAGGTCAGCAGTAGTTAATTTGGGAACGCCTGGGTCCTAAGCTGGGACCTTTGCATACAAAAGCAAGCGCCTTACCTACTGGGCTCCCCAGCCCAAATACATTTCGAGAATTGTTTACGTAAACTTTTAATTTAAGCATTTAATTTACCAGGGAAGAAAATAGAAATAGTAAAAAAAGTGGAAAAATTGAAAGGAAAATTTTGTCTGATTAATTTGTATTAGTTTTTAAAAAGTTTTCAAATTTTAATAAATGTCGAGGCACCTCTCGATAAACTATGATAAACGCTATTATTAATGGGCACGTTTCTTGTCATGAGTGGCAACAATTCCAGCGGTATTGTGTTCATTTTTGGTCCTTCTGTAATTACATTTGTTTTGGTATTCGTGAAACTGAGTTTTCTGTGTCTCTTTCTGTTTCACGAATGTTGTGTACAAACTTTATATTAGTGGAACTAAAAAGCTTTTTTTGTCCGTTTGTAAATCACGTTAAATTGCGGTCCCACCTATCGCTTAATTTCTCCGCATAAGACAAAATATCATTTTCCGAATTTGGAAATCGAAGTTTTCTAACAAAATTGTCGTTTTGGTAATGATTTGCTTAGTTGAATTTAATAGAATTAAAAAGCTATATAGTTTTATAAACAACATGAATAAAAACTAGTTGCACGAAAGGAAATAAAATTTAAAATAAAGTAAAATAGAACGCAGCAGATGAAAAAACAGCACATTGGCAGTAAAACAGAATCAACCAATGAAATCGCGAAAAAGGGCAAAAATGAAAACTCCAAAGTTACGTCATCTGAAACAAGCCTGATCACTTGGGATGGAAATAGAACTAGCAAAAATCAAAAGAAATGTGAAGGGAAAATATCATCCGGTTGTGTTTTAGTACTTTTAACGAGTTTTCAAATTTAATTTAGCTTCGACACTTAGAAATATGCGTCTAAAAAAGAGCACATCATTTAGTTCTAAATTTAAGCGCCAAAATTAAACTATTTTTCATCAAAAATTCAATAATTAATCTTGCTAAATTTTTTTGCACTTCGAAGCATTTATATGTAATATTTCTCACACTTTTAAAAAGAAATAAAACATTTCATATCAATATACAACATTGAAACTAATTCCTACAAAACATAACTAAACGAAATGATTTTTAAATATTAAATATCATGAAAAAAATCTCGACAAAAGGAATAATTAGTATTAAAATATCATTATTCCTTAATAAATGTTAAATGTAAATAAAAAACTATACGTCTGCATTTTAAAATAAGTATAAGTTTCTTTAATAATTGAAGTACTTCAATTTTTATTGTTGAGATTTTCAACGTCTCCTAATTTCGATGTGCTTTTTTTTGTCACATCACTTGTCTAAAGCAGTTGTAGTTTGGCCTATGAAAGTGGGTGAGGGAAAGACTGAGCCTTTATCAATTTTTCCACTTTTAACGAAACGTAGTGTGAAGAGGATGAAGTTTAAAGCAATATTTTGACAAATATTGTACTTCCAAAAACTAGGAGTGTGTAACACTACACGACTTTCACAATTACCTCTAAATAAATCAGCACATTTATTGGCAATTATGTACCCCGATAAGTTAATTTCAATAAATTTAAAACCGAAAAATTGCTGTCGAAGCTACCCTTTGCGCATGCGCGATTTTCTCGAAAACCTTATCCTGAAAAGTACTAAGAACTCGTATACCAAATGCGAATCCTTAGCTCTTTTAGTTGGAGCTTCGAATTTTAAAGTGAATTTAGACAGGACGGGCCAATGTTCACTTTTTCAGAATAAGCCCCTTGCAAAAACGTGTAGACAACACAAAAATCCCCGTTTCGGATTTTCGATTTCCATCGCGTTTATAAATAAGGAAAATAAAAGACCTCCAATTTTTCGGAATTTCTTATTAAAAAAAATCAGTATGTTTGGTTTCGGTACGGTACAGAGTTTAATGAAACGACAAAGTGATTGACAGAAGCTTTGTCACATGGATCGGCTGCAAATAAAGTTTAATCACGCAATTGATGTTTAAAAAACTATTTACAAAAAACTGTAGAAATAACATGCACACACTTTGCTAAAACTTAATGTTTACGAATATATGTTTATAAAAAACTTACTGTTTGCCGATAAAGTACTTTCATGTGCAGGCAGTCAAAATTTCGTTAATTCATGATTCTGCATCATTTAAAGCACAACGCGAAAATAATTGTGACCTCTAACTGAAGCATACCAAAAAACTATCAAGTAAAAGTATTGTCTGATTCGGAGTTTTAACACATTAAATAAACGACCTGAAAATTTTGAGCTACGATCAAGTAATTAATGAGTTCCCCATCAATGCACCAAATCTTTCACATTTGCACAAGACCGTCTTTGTACTGTGTTCGAAGCCATACCAGCCTAGATTATAGCAAACTCTAATATGCCTTGGTCTGCGACACTTCTTAACACTAAAAATTTAAAATAAAAGGTTTCCAGGTTCGACCTTCCCGCTTATAATGTTTTGTTACATTTATGCCTCAAAAATTAAGTTCGACCCAGTTGGGTTTGGGATATAGGCAGGTAATAGCTCTTAATTTCTGACTTATCTTTTTATGTCTTCCACACTCGGTGCATCTTTATGATCACAGTGGTGCGATGTTTAGGGTGTTAGAATATTGTGCTGTCGAATAGGATACGTATATATGTTGGGAAGCCCAGTCGGTAAGGTGTTGGCCTTGCATGCGAAAGGTCCCTGGTTCGCATCTGGTCATTGTCAAAATAACTGCTGACCAATAAACGGTAGCTAAAAAGTCTGACTTGTAATGCCCCGTAAAGAGGGAGTACACGTTAAAATATACTCCAAAGAGTGTACGATGTCGTCCTTAAGAGTTGCGTTGAGTGCCTACTCGTCACTTGACTGTGGTTCTAAATTGTGACGCCCGTCACCAATTGCCCTCGTGTAGCTCTAGCGATAATATTCAATCCTAACCTAATCAAACCTCAATTGGGATCGCATAGGAGTATGGTATATATTATCATGGGGGCTAGAGATACAGGGTGGCGCAAATAAAAGTGGCCCCGTCATGGAGATAGGAATAAGATAGAATTGTTGCCAAGTCGAAAACCAATGCCAAAACAGGTTTGCTAAGTGAAGCTATTGATCGCTTCAATATGAAGCCCAAATGCTTGGCGAATTATTATGCCGGCAAGCTATGGTTTGACGAGCTAGTGGAATGCAATATAAACTGAAGGTTTATACAGCTGTGTAGGGGCCCGGATGACCTAGTGGTTTGGATCGCAGACCATTACGCTAGCAGTCTGCGCGCTGTAACGGGTGCGGGTTCGACTCCCGCCTTCGCCCTGGGTGTACTTCCTTTCTCTGTGTGAGTAAAAATTCTTTCTGTGTTTGTCTTACTTGACGAAGGCTTATAAGCGGGTCTCTGATCACAAGCCTGAATATATAAGTACCTACCCTACAGCTGTGCAAAAAAAGTTACCACTAGTGACTTATTTATCCTAGAGAGTCGGACCTTTTTGTTAATACAAAACATTTTAAATAGATTACAAGACACAAAATCTGGTGTTTAGACTCGTTTCGGAATGTTTTTGGACTTGTTCAAAACAGATCCTATCTGACGCAATTTTGTAACTAATCGTTAGCATAGCACTCTTTTTTGGCACTTTTACACCTTTAAATTCTTTAACAAATAACTGGCCACATTTTTTCTACAAATTTTTTTTAATAAAAATTTCTACAATTAACACCCTCTGCTGTACTGTAAGTATCATCTTCACCTGTTTATTGGTCAACTTACACTCACGCAGCAGCAAATCACAGTTACTATCTGAACTAGACAATAGTCCATTAGTAGCTCTAATGTGATGCAAATCCACTCCAACAAATGCAAAAACTGGTTTGCCAAGTTAAGCCATTACACGCTTGAATAATCTTTTATTTCCACTTGAAGGCTTTCAGACGGCTTCAATAGTTTTTCTCGCCAAGCATCTCAAAGCATTTCTATCTCTACGCCGGGGCCACTTTTATTTGCGCCACCGTGTAGTAGCTGGTATTATTCTAGCGCCTATAAATAAGTACCAAGATCACTTGGAATGGTCACTTGTTTACTGGGGGTCATCGTCGAACTAGCTATTCAGCATTGACTATCGCTAGTAACACCTCTAACTATAGCACCATAGCCACCACGCTATAGAAACAAAGAGAGATACATCGCAGGACGAGCTTTCTAGGCCAGCGAAGAATTTAACAACCTGTAATGGAATAATAGAATGTCGCTAAATGGAAATCAATGGGATAAGTTGCAACTTTAAATATTCGAAAAATAGGTTGTGTTTAATCTCATCGTACCAGCACTCTAAACGTTTTTTTTCAGCCTACAAGCTATAACGCTTCAGGTAAGTAGGGTGGTTGAACGTTTACGACTGTCTACTTCTATCTACCATATAACATTTTATTTTTGTAAACTGTTTCTATTCCCGTACTGAATCGCAAAATTTATCTTTCAATTTCAGACTGATTAATGTTCGAATTTCATACCATTATATTTTTAGTATTTTCTTTTACATACATTTTCAGATACTACACTGCTCAAAAGAATTAGGGGAGCACTTTGCGTACTTTTCTTTACCCTTTCAGTTCCAACTTCTTATTTTTTATTATAGAAATCTAAAATTTGTGAAATAGTTTCATTATGCATCCAGAATGGAATGGTAAAAACCAGGGGGAAAATCTTAATTTTTTAACTAAAATATAAGGGGGGAAATATTGGAATCATAACTTTTTAATAAATCATTACAATAATTTTTTCAAAACTTTATTTGTAAAAAAAAAGGTTAAATCAATTTTTAAACATCTAAGAATGCAAGCGTGAAGAATTTAGGGTCAATTTATTTCATAAAATTTTTTGGGAGTGAATTTTATTTTATCATGTTTTTCATATTTTCATTTAATTAAAACAAACATTAGTTAATTCTTCGAAAGACATGATTCTTCCATCCAACGATAAGTAAGTGCGAGCTTAACTTAGTGGGAAAAGAAATCGGAAGCTGATGATACCAAATGGAATCATTGGGGGTGAAAGGGTTTAAACCAAGCGTTCCCCTAATTGTTTTGAGCAATGTACTTTAGATACCATCTCCTCGTACTCTTGTAAAATGTACGTTTTTGTAGTTTTTAGGTACAACCCATCGAGCCGACACTGATACCAAGCTTTGCTTATACGAGGTTTACATTATACGGTACGATTATTTTCTTTCATTAGTTGACATCGCACTGTAGCTACATGAGGACTATTGACAACGGACCTCGTAATTTTGAACCACGGTCAAGTGAGGAGGCCGACACCTAATCTGGGATCCAATGCAACTTATATCTAAATAAAACCACCACTTCATACGGATGCACGATGCAATTCAATCTCCAAATTCTAACAATTGCTTCATTCAAAGCTGCATAGCGTAAGCCACGCGACAATACAAAGAGGGAGGGAGTGAGAAAAACTCAACCTTTCCTAACCAATCGAATATATTTGAAATTGTGTCAATATTTTCTTTCAGCAACTTTATCCTCTACATCAGATGTTCCCCAAATGTGCGCCGCGGAAACCTGGGGTTGTTTTGATTCTTCACAAGGATACGCCGATATCATTTAGTCATTTACGTTCAGCGTACATCCGCACCGAAAATTTTTTAAGGTTTTTGTTTCATAAGGTAACGATTGTTATATACCGTCACACTTACATTACGTCACAGAAATATTAGCGTATGGTGACAGCGTATTTATAGCATTTTTTCCAAAGCAGATTATCGATATTGATGGACGATAAGATTACGATGTTTAAGAAACTCAGACTACAGATGGGTGAGTGTATATTTTGTGACGTCTATATGTCATCTAATACGCATGGGCAATAGATCTTAACCAGCGTCGCACTAGAGCTAAACGAGGGAAATTGGCTTGACAAATTTGTGTCCCCGTCAAGTGACGAAACTGACACTTGAGCCAGTATTTTATAGTTAGAATAAAGAATATTCCACAAAATGGGGCACAAAAATTTACTCAAAATATCCATTTAAAACCCAAAACTTCTCAGACTAAAAATATTTTTAATTCATCGAAAAAATTTCTGAAGGGACGATAAGAACGAGGCGTAGTGGGGTTTGCGTGTGGGATAGAAGACAATGTGTGACGTCAAGATAGATATGATTGTTCTATTTTGAACGAATGAAAAACTGTAACGGCCACGCCTACAAGGATGCCACAGTTACTTAAACCGTTGGCATAAACCCCACAAACAAACAAGGCGGCAGCAAATTCGTCTAAGGTAGACCTCTCACATCCAGGCATAAAAGCTTCGGTAAATTTAGTACGAGAGCGTTTTGTTTGGCATTCCCTACCTAAAAAAGACGTTAGCTCTTGGGCCAAAAGTTGCCTTGAATGCCAGAAATCGAAGATTCATAGGCATAACAAGCCACCAATCGGATCGTATAGCCTACCGACAGATCGCTTTGCTCATGTGAACATAGATATAGTTGGGCCACTTCCGCCATCAAAAGGCTTTAGCTAATGCTTAATCGCAGTCGATCGTTATACCAGGTGGTGTGAAGCATACTCTATGCCTATTCAGACGGTGGTTGGCACATTTTATAGCCAGTGGGTATCTCGTTTTGGTGTTCCTGATCAGGTCACAACATACCAGGGCCGCCAATTTGAGTCAGAACTTTTTCATATATTTTCTCAAATTTTAGGTTTTCACAAATTACGCACAGCAGCCTACCACCCAAGTTCAAACGGAATGGTAGAGCGTTTCCATCGCCATCTCAAAGGCACTATCCGGTGCCATGCCACGGAGCGGTGGGTGGATGTCCTGCCTAGTACCTAGTATCTTGCTAGGTATTCGGTCCAGTCTTCGACCGGCTTTGGGCACGTCTTCAGAAGAATAAGTCTATGGACAACCTGTACGTCTGCCTGGCCAATTATTTCGTTCCTCCAATCCACCTTCCTCACACCCAGAGTACCTAAGAAGACTACGCAGTTCCTTTGATACGCTGAGACCAACGAACACTGCGAACCATACCAAGGTCCAAGTGTTCATCCACCAAGACTTGTCTAGCTCTTCTCATGTGTTTGTGCGACAGGATCTTGTACGTAATCCCCTGGATAAACCTTAGGACCATACCAGGTGTTGAAGAGAACTGATACATTTTTCACTTTACAAATGGGTAACAAGCCTCAAAATGTAACAATAGAAAGGCTAAAACCTTGTTTTTTTCACCCCGAAGAATCGAAAAATCTCACTGATAATACTGATAATACTTATGTTACTAGGTCAGGCAGGAAAGTTAGATTTAGATTAAATGTAACTTGAACTATTTATGCAATTCATTTGTTTACATGAAATTATTTTTGTTTAATTAGCTGTACCTCACACTTATTGTATTAATTCGTCTTCAACTCTGTTTCGACTGGTGGGAGAGTGCTGTGGCGATTGCGCATCACAGTCGGCGCAGCTCCGGGACTATAAAAGCAACGAGCATATCTTACTCGTCCCTTAGCTTTTTATTTTTTTCACGCTAGCTTTTCTTGCTTGCTCGTCTTCCGTCCGGAGTGCATTGATCGGATATTCCGCCGCCACGGCATAAGTCTTCCGAGCCATTTCTCTTGCTTTTCTTGTTTCTGTAGATAAGTATATTTGTATTTGTGTCGTCTTTTGTTATTGTGTTAGTTGTTTCGTTAAAATGGATTCTTGTTGTTTTTGTTAGTGTAAATAAATTTGCGTTACATATATAGGCGTTGTGTGCTCGTCTTCCGATACACACCCGTACCCTATAAGTCCTCTTCGATTCTTGTCATTTTTGATGAGCATGGAAAGCGCCAGTTTGCCATGCCCGGATAGGCAAGTCACAGTAACTATATTTCAAGTTGTATGGAAGGTCAGATTAAAGGTTGCTATTATTTATCGAAGAGGAGAGTCGTATGGACAACTGGAACGGCAACGCCTACAGAATAATTACAGTTACGTCAACCGTTATTTTAAACACCACAAGCAAACCACTTAGTAGATATCTTGTCTAACTTCCTAGCACGCCTATTGTGACGCCGCCACAGTTACGTAAGTATTGTCTTTTCACCAACAAACCACGCTTCTCTCAGTTCAATTGTCCATTAATTAGTGTATTATTTACATTGGATTCAATTATTCAAAAATTGTTATAAATAGATATTCGGGAAGCATTGCCAAACACAGCAACTACATTCGTGCTTGAAGCCATGTAGCCTGATCGAGATGCGACGTTATTTCAAACATTACAGAAAGCCTCATTCAAAACAATGGCTAAATGGGAAAACCGAAACGAATCCATCGCACACGCAATAAAGGAACAAAACCTTAAGCCTTTTTCCCCATCGAACATTATTCCATTTGTCAATATTTTCGAACGTTTTTCTCGGGATTGACCGTTCAGAACACCTGTTCGCGAAGCACACACACAGTTCCGTTGTTCCGCCAAATGTGGCAAACTTCTGATAATCCAGAAGAGGTCTGGAGTGTCGTCGATCGCAGGTGCTTCGGAAACCTTGAATATGCTTCAGATGGCCTCGCTTTCGGATATAGACACGGACGGACGGTATTACAGTTCACCTATGAAACTATTTGTGGTCGCCTTGTTGTCCAGTCTCAAGAACGTCGACAACAGCACGAGTGAGTACTATCTCATGTATTACTTGCCTTCTTGGTATTAAGTAGCTTGGCCAGATTTGTTTAAGAGATTCACTTTTCGAATATGAAATCAGCATTTAATTTTCATAAATCATAATTCATTTGCATTGTTTTTGTTTGAAAAACTATAAAAAAAAAGATTAAACGAAGACTATTTGCACAATTTTTTTTATACAAGTAGCTATAGATAGTTGAATAACAAACTAATCTGTACTCAGAAATGCATTACGTCTGGTCACAATGCATTGAATCAATATAGCTCCTAGAGAATGGGCTTATTCATAGAATTCTGCGACGTAGTTAGATAGAACGATGAAGATTGCTACTGTTAAAATTTTGGAAAAAAATTGACGAATGTAATAATATTTCATTTGTCAAATTTAGTGCAGGATCAAAGTTAGGTGCAACTTATGGCCTACCTATAGGCCGGGTATAAAAGTTTATATGTTTCATGTAAACTTTTGTACTAACTGTTAGGTTAGATTAGGGTAGGTTGTACGCATAGATATCATAGTTAAAGTATTATATTGGCAAATCACGTGACCTCCAATGCTAACGACGGGACGCACATGGAGACCAGAAAAGGAGGGCAATGGGGCCAGGGTTGCCACCAGTTTTAGGAGAAAAACACTACGAAAAAATACCATTTAATTTTAAAATTACAAAACAAGACCATAAAAATTTTAGCTGCATTTTCGTGACTTAAAAAAGTGACTTAAAAAAAAACGTGATACGCGTTGCTAGTATTTTTATGGTATGTTTTTGTAATTTTAGAATTAAATGGTATTTTTTCGTAGTGTTTTTCTCCTAAAACTGGTGGCAACACTGGCCCCCTCTTATTCTAGTCTCCATGCGCATTCCGTCGTTAGCATTGGCGGTCACGTGATCTGCCAATCTAATACTTTAACTATGATATCTATGGTTGTACGCTTTCCGCTGTCTATTTCTATCACCCATAGCTATTAACTGTTGATGACGTCCAAAACTAGAACTACACGATCTCACAGCAGAACAATACATAAAATTATCGATTAAAATATACCTTTTATTCCAAAACACTCCAATTATCCGAATTTCTCATTATCCGATTGTGTTTAAGTCCCGATTGCTTCGGATAATTGGAGTTCTACCGTATCTCTGCACTGTAGACTTTATAACCAAGACACAATAATAGTTAAAAAATAGTAATTGTTAAGTGTTGTTGATAAGTCACTAAAAATATATGATCCTTTGTCGTCAATTCAGCAATCCCTGTTTTGTTCCTACCCAACCGTCGCTTTCGATTTTATTTTCTTGAGGTAATTTGTAAATTATCATTTTTTTTTAAAAGGTGATGATATTTTAAATTAAAAAAAACTGAAAGTTTTAGTTCTGAGAGAGATGATCTTCACAATTACCTACTAATATTAAATCTATATTTTCTACTTTACTACTAGAATATAAGATACTAAGCCTGTTTCCTCCATATTTTCGGAGAGTATTCGATATCCATGTAACGCAAGACCATTATTAAATGGGTATTAACATCCACATTTAGAACACTGTATAAAAAGTGTCTATTTTACTACAAAAAAAAACAAATATTTAAAAAAAAATACTGTTATTTTTATTCAACAGTTTTTTCTGTAAAAATATGTTATTTAAAGTAAAAACAGTTTTTTTCTGTTAGCATCTCCATAAAAAACAATAAACTAACAACCGAACAAGCATTTTAATTGTTTGCTGAAAAGCTGTGTATGACGAAATAGCTCAGTTGAGAGAGAGTTGGTATTGTGATCTAAAGGTACGTGGTTCGAATCCAGGTTTGACAGAAATAAGTCTTTTCTGTATAGTGTTGTGTTCACCTAGGGTACGATATCCCGCCGGGCGAAGTAGAATTTATTTCTTTCCAATTTGTTAAAAAAACATTTTTTGTGTTAAAATTACAAATTGTGCCCCCCCCCCCCCCCCTACTCCCGGTGGCCGAGAGGTGTAAACGACGAGCCTCTCACCGAGAAGGTTTTTGGTTCTGTCCTTATCCTAGCCATACTACAGACGTATTCGTGCTAGTGGAAAAAAATACTCTAAAAATCACCGGGTTGCCCGAGTACACTGTGATATACGTGTTCGTTAAATCTGTGGAGTCGAAAGTCCCGACCGCGTTAACGTACGATGTCTCTCGAAGTTCCGTTGGGTGCCCGCTCAGGTGTCGACCTCGTCCCTTGACCAGGGTTCTAAATTGCGAGGCGCAATTGGCCGTGTTAAAGCTCCTGAAGGAGGCTAGAAATAGGCAGCCGGAAACGATTACATTACATTACAAATTGTTCTTATAAAATATACAGATTTTCTCTGTAAATTATACAGTATTTTTCTGGCACACCAGCTGAGAGTTTTTTACTTTAAAAACAACAGACTTTTTTACATTGTAGGAGTTGGGGGAAAAGTTCTTCGAAATAACAAGTTAAAAATGAAATTTTATTTCTAACGTAATTTAATTGCTCAAATGGCGACTTTGGCCAACAATTTTTGCTACGTTATTAAATCAGCTACTATGCCATTAAATTGTGACATTTCTCGTACCGTAATATTTTTGGTGTCTATGGTGAAAATTGTCGTATATGAAAATCTTTGTCCGTTATCGAATTAAAAATGTTTTTTTATTGTATTGGTTCTTTATATTTGGATAGGTTACGTGGTGTTTCAAGAAAAATAAAATAATAAATGGTGAAGTAAATGTCAAATTAAGCGTTGTTGAAAATGGCATGGTCGAATGAATGGGAAATGTGATATTTTATTGAATGAAAAATCTATGGTATTTACTATTATTACAAAGTAATGCAGAAAAAACAGTTTTCCAAATGTATTTTTCCACGAAGGGATACTTTTTTTGAGGGAAACTTGTTTAACACTATGATCGCCTCATTTCCAATGGGTGAGAATCAACTGAATTTTCATCTAAATTATCTTAAGAATAATATTTGGCATTAAAATAAGCAAAAATGGGAAATATGGAATCAATAGTGGGGTGTTGCCATCGGAATTTTCCAAGGTGGTACTTTCGTAGGTGGTAGGTTTTTATTTTCAATTATTGATAGTGATGAACTGATTCTTAAAAAAGTGGTTTTCGAACATTGGTCCATCTGTCTGTCTGAAATAATAATAATAATTTTTTTTAATAATAATAATATTTTTTATTGCACAAAAAATAACAGACATTAATTTGAGGGAAAAACAAATACAAAAGTAATAATACAGTAGACAGAACACCAAGGGTCACAAGGACCATATTGGCGAGCATAAAAAAGTATATGATGTAAATTTACAAACACAAAAAAAAAAGAAACAAATATTAAATCACAAGTAGAAAATATTATTATGGCAACAGAAGTGTCTTGGGTATATTTAGGATGGTTAGTCAATACAAATGAGTTACTGTACAGTTATTTAATTTCAATAATTGTTGTATGCATAATCAAAATAATTCTCTATATCGGGAATATCAAACAAAAGATGTTTTAATTGCTTTTTAAAGGAAGTAAGATTATTTAAAGATTGTATTTGAAGCGGAAGACTATTAAAAAACTTTGGTGCAAGATAAATAAAATTTTTACAGAAAATATTCTTTTTAGGTTTAGGAATGATGTAAATAATATTAAGTCTTCTTGGACTTTAAAGAAATGTAGCGAATTGGTAGAATATTTAACAATTTATATTTTTCAATGTTTAAGCTCACATTTGCCTTTAATAAAAATTTAACAAATTTATTTTGTATGTTTATAATTCTTTTGAGGTTTGTTAAATCCCCCTACAACTCGAACAAAAAGAGCTACTAACTTCAAGTTTGATACACGAGTTCTTAGAACCTGTCAAACGTCATAATAAGGTTTTTGAGAAAATTTCAAAGGGTATAGCCTCCATAGAGCGTTTTTGGTTTTAAAGTTATTTCTAAATTAAACGAAAAGAGCTACTACGGACATCAAATTTGATACACTAAATTCCAGTACCTTGCGTCATAATAAGGTTTTTGAGAAAATGGTAATTGCCATATTACTTTTTAGGTATTAAAGTTATTGAAATTACCTTATGTGATGTACAGGGCGGCGCAAATAAAAGTGGCCCCGTCATGGAGATAGGAATAAAGAATAGAATTGATAGCCTAAGTTCAAAAAACGGCAATGTAAGAAAAGGTATGCATATAGATGTGATTGCTATTGATCAGCTTCAAATATTAAGCCCTTAAACAAACGCTTGTGCGCAATTTGTGCGGACAACTATTGGCTATGGTTTGAACAAAGCTGAGTTGAAAAGCAATATAAACGGAATGTTTGTACAGCTGTGCAAAAAAATCCCACTAGTGAATTTTTCAGCCATTTTTTATTCTAGAGAATTGGACCTTTTTGTTTTTGTTAATACAAAACATTCTATATTTATTGAAAGACACAAAATTTGGTGTTCGGACCCGTTTTGGAATGTTTTTGGACTTTTTCAAAACAGATCCTGTCTGACGGCGCCATTTCGTAACTAATCGTTGCATAGCACTCTTTTTGGCACTTCTACACCTTTAAATTCTTTACCAAACAACTGACCACATTTTTTTTTCACTTTTCACGGATTTGTTTTAATAAAACTTTCCACAATGAACACCTCTGTTGCACTGTGAGTATCATCTTCATCTGTGCATTAATCCACTCACACAGCCGCAACTCAATTACGCACTAAGATCTAAACTCGTCCATGAGTAGCTCGAATGTGATGCTAATCCACTCCAACCAATGCAAAAGCAGGTTTGCCAAGTGAAGCCATTGCACGCTTGAATAATCTTTTATTTCGACCTGAAG